>JAOUZG010002851.1:5118167-5136792 GCA_026289955.1 Argiope argentata | reverse complement strand
AAAATAAAATAAAATAAAATAATTACAGGCCATGTTATTGTTGATGAGAATTAGAAAAAAGTGACATGTGAAACAACCTAGTGAATGAAGCACAGTTTTTTTGTGTGTTCTAGAGTTTGTAATAGAAGATTAAAGTTGGCAATAGACTTGAAATAGAAAACAGGATCTTATTGCATAGATTTATTAATAAAGAACTAAGAATTTTACCAGCATCATGTCGTAATTACATATTAGTAAAGCAGTTTACCTATCCTCACCTTAAAGAAATAAAAATAGTGTATCAGGATTTAAGCAAATTGGATTTTTCTGCTAAGGTGGGAAAAAAGCTTAGTTGGTTCATTAGAAAGAGTTTCGATTCAAACTAACATCAATTTCTTTAATACAGCAGTTTTAAAATCACCCCTCAAAAAAAAAAAAAAAAAAAAAAAGCAAGCTTTTGAGAAATTACGAAAATATTTCTTTAAAACAATATTTGTATTAAGAAAAACTGAAAGCAATCCAATTTCATTAAGACATATTTGTGTAACAAGTTCTTATAAGTGAAGCAGGAAAAAAAAAAATCTTTTGTTTATTAAGGAGAAATCACAAAAACCTAACTAATCTATATGAACGGTTGCTTGCATCCGGACGTATAACTCTTTAATGTTCCCCAAATCTGTCGTAATGTCACTGAAACAATATTATTCGAATTTGCACCAAACGCTTCGTGAAAGTCACGTGTTTCGAATGATCCTATCGCTTCCGGCCGCAACAAAGCATACATAATCTATATATTATTCATCTATTATAATTATTTTTTTAAACCAAAATTAACCTATAGCTGAAAACAAAAAACCTAGTGCAAGCGAATAAAATAAAAAATCTTCCCAGGCCTTAAAATGAGCCATTTCATTAAAAGAACCATTACGTTTAAAAAACACAAAAAAAGAAAAGAAATATTTATTTATAGATATTGTTACAAGCGGGCGTGCGGCACAAAAACTCGCCAAGGTTGGCCACGTTTGGCGAGGAGCCTCGCGCCAGCTTGATTGGTTTGGCGAAAGGAATAATCTAGTAGCCGCTAGATTGTGCGCGATGTTTTGAGAATTGTCACGAGACTCAGGTTCACGCGCTTCTCGGCTATATAAGGACGAGTAGCCGGCGTGAGTTAGTGAGTTGCTATAGTGATTTGATCGAGTTAGTTCAGAGTTTGCTCTGAGATAAAAAGCGTCTCGCTGGACTAAAGGATTTGTGAGCTGTGTTTGCGTTTGCTGTTAACGCTGTGTTATTGAGCTCACTGTGATTTACTGTTTCTGTGCTATACTATAGCTGTTTTGCAAACTGTGTTTATCGTGCGTAAGAAGTGCATTTACGCTGTAAGTGATTGACTATTGCTGGATTGTATTTATCTGAATTTGTTACTCTATCAATTATCCTGTAAATAACTGTAAATAGCTGTAAATAAATTTGTTTGTGCTGTCCTCATACAAAGTCCATTCAATCCGAACCCGCTACGCTAAAAACTTAACAACTGGTGTCAGAAGTGGGATTGAATGGTGAAAACTAGAGCGATGGAGGAAGCAGAGAAAACAAAATTCGAACAACTTTTCGCTTTCATTAAAGAAATGGAGAAGAAGATAGAACAGAAGATAGATCAAGGCCAAGAGAATATGGAGAAGAAGATAGATCAAGGCCAAGAGAATATGGAGAAAGAGATAGAACAAGGCCAAGAGAATATGGAGAAGAAGATAGAACAAGGCCAAGCGAATATTATCGAAGTAATAAACAAAAAAGTGGATGCTTTGGCGGAAAAGGTTCAAGAGAACGATGCAAAGATTCGTAGCATTCAACAGAGTTTTGAAGAGAAATTTGAAAAAGTGGACGAAAAGTTTAAAACATTTGAACAAGAAATGGAGAGGAAGGTCGGAGAAAAATTTAAGAGAATGGAAAGTGCACAGATAAAATCTGAAAACCAATCCTCGAATGTTCGAGAGCCCGAAATATCTCAACATGGACCTGCTATTCCTAAATCAAGCATTAAAATTTCCACGTACGACGGAAAAACATCTTGGCAAGTCTACAAAACTCAATTCTCCATCGTCGCAGAAGCCAATGGTTGGGATCCAGTAACGAAGGCTCGTCAACTGGCTGCATCACTACGAGCTGAAGCTGCCGATATTTTGAGAACTGTTCCTGAAGATCAACATCTGAACTTTGATGCTCTTTCAAACGCTCTGGAGTTGAGCTTCGGAGAAAAGTGCCTCAAGGACTATAGCCGTCTTCAGTTAAAGACCCGGCAACAAAGATCGAATGAAAGCCAGCAAGAGCTTGCAGCAGATGTAGAGAGGCTCTCCCATCTTGCCTTCTCCAACTGTCCTGCCGAGGTACGGGAAACACTGGCCCTGCAGTATTTCATCGACGGTGTGAGGGATCCAGAGATACAAATGTCATTGCGAATGGCTGAATTGAAGGATTTAAAAGCAGCTTTGGTTTATTCTATGAAAGTTGAGGCCGCTCAACAAGCTGCAAGAAGGGATCGCCATTCAGTTAGAGGTGCTACGGTTCAAGACGCATCGGATCCTTCGCTGCAAAATCTAACTGAAGTGGTAAAAACAATTTGCCAGGTTATCCGAAAAGGAGATGAAAGGCCCAATAAACATGGCCAGAGAACTGTGAAATGTTGGAAATGCGGCGACGAGGGCCATGTTCAAAGGAATTGTTCAGCCCGCTTAAATAAACGGGCTAAAGACCCTTCTCAAAACAACCAGGAAAACTAGAATTTGGCGGTCTCGCGGGGCGGAGGTTGCCAGATGAAGAAAAGCCCCATTTTGGAGTTCTACAGATATCTTCCAGACGTGGCGGTGAAAATGGTTTATTCGTCGAAGCCTTCATCAACGGAGCTCCCTGCCGAATGATCGTTGACACAGGAGCCAACGTAACCATCATGCGAAGAGATGTTGCAGAACAACTCGGAAGGAAAATTCTCTGGACACCGCCCTGCGTCACCCTCCAAACGGTCACTGGTGACAAAATCCCGATTATTGGAAAAATGAATATTGTGATAAGATTTGGAAATGCTACTTATGACCATGTTGTTTATGTAGCGGAAATTACAGATGATTTTATACTTGGACTGGACTTTCTGAAGAAATATGATTTTGTAATTGACTTTAAAAATAACTCCCTGCACTCCACATCAGAAGTCGTGACTCTTTTTCATCTGGGTTCTGGAGGGCTAAACACCTGCCATCGGATAGTTGCTTCAACAGACTTTGTTATCCCAGCTAGAAGAGAAATAATTTTAGAGGGATCTACTTGTGAAACGGAGAATTTCCAGTTTGGTGTTGTTGAATTTTTGATTGACGGGAGTCTTCGATTGACGGGAGCGGAACGATGGTAGCCTCCAGTCTTGTAGATCTCTCCAAAAAGAATGTTTCCATCAGGATTATCAATGTCAGTAATAAATCAAAATTAATCAAGAAGGGCGAAGTTCTAGCTAAATGCTCTCCAGTTACCTGTACCGAGAAAAATCCCTGCTTAACATCAAAGGAGTCTTCCAACTGTTTGAGCCTGGAATTACTTAAAGACACTGAATTGAAGGAGGAGCAAAGAGTCGATGCAGGAAGAGTTATTGATGAATTTAAAGACTTATTCTCTCAAACATCTGATGATGTTGGCAGAACCAAGTTAACGCAACATCGAATCAATACTGGAAATCATCCTCCTATACGACAGAACGCCAGAAGATTGCCATTTGCCAAAGTGGAAGAGGTGAAAGATTTGTTAAATGACATGCAAGAAAAAGACGTCATCGAACCTTCGTCTAGTCCTTGGGCCTCTCCCATCGTTTTGGTCCGTAAGAAAGATGGTTCTACAAGATTCTGTGTAGATTACCGGCGACTGAATGACATCACGAAGAAAGATTCGTACCCTCTTCCCCGAATCGATGATACACTAGATACACTCTGCGGGAACGAGTGGTCCTCCACTCTCGATCTAAAGAGTGGATACTGGCAAGTGGAGATCCATCCTGACGATCGTGAGAAAACAGCGTTCACAACTGGAGGACATGGACTGTGGCAATTTAAGGTCATGCCTTTTGACCTTTGTAATGCGCCAGCAACTTTTGAACGCCTGATGGAGACCGTTTTAAAAGGACTTACCCCAGAAGCTTGCCTCGTTTATCTTGATGACAGCATCATAGTCGGACGGAATTTTGAAGAGCATCTTTGTAATTTAAGAAAGGTTCTAGAAAAATTAAAAGATGCCAACTTGAAGTTGAATCCATCTAAATGTCGTTTGTTCCGTCATGAGGTAAGCTACCTTGGACACATAATTTCTGCAGTGGGCGTCCAAACAGACCCGGAAAAAGTGTCAGCAGTTAGAGACTGGCGCCGCCCTGAAAATGTGCATGAACTTAGAAGCTTCTTGGGACTCTGCACATATTACAGGAGATTTTTTAAGGGGTTTTCTTTGATCGCTAGACCACTACACAGAATGACCGAAAGCAAACAAAAATTCTTGTGGTCGGATGAATGTGAAAAGGTATTTAACGACTTGAAAGAGGCCTTGACATCGGCTCCCATCATGTCCTATCCTGATCCTGAAAAACAATTCATCCTGGATACAGATGCAAGTAATGAGAGCGTTGGAGCAGTATTGTCTCAGGAAATCGACGGCCACGAACGTGTCATCGCATATTGGAGCAAGTGTCTTTCGAAACCAGAACGAAATTATTGTGTCACCAGGAAAGAATTGCTCGCTATAGTGAAGGCCGTGGAGAATTTCCATAGTTACCTTTATGGAAGAAAATTTCTGCTCCGAACAGACCATGCATCTCTGACTTGGCTTTTAAATTTCAAGAATCCGGAGGGTCAGATAGCTAGATGGATACAGAAACTTCAAGAATACGACTTTGAAATTAAACATCGGAAAGGGTCGTTGCATGGAAATGCAGATGCCTTATCAAGAAAGCCCTGCTCCGAGGGTTATCGCTACTGCTCCTCTGCTGAAAAGAAATATGGGATTGTTACACCAACTGTACGCCAAATCGCAGGAGCCGTCCAACATCAATCTGATCCCTGGAGTGACGAAGAGGTTCGAAAAGAACAAATAAACGATCCTGACATTAAACCGATTATAGAATTCATGCAATCACACAATTCAAGACCTGAATGGCAGGATATTTCAAGCCTCAGTACTGGAACTAAACGTTATTGGGCTCTCTGGAATTCACTCGAAATTAGAAACGGTATCTTGTATAGAAAATGGGAGTCCGAAGATGGGAAGTCAATTAAGTGGCAACTTGTACTTCCCCGATCAAGGATAAACCAAGTTCTGAAGGAGTTACACAGAAGTCCTGCAGGTGGCCATTTCGGAGTCATGAAGACAATTCATAAAGTCCGGGAGCGTTTCTATTGGAACAACTTGAAAGATGATGTTCAAGAATGGTGCAGAACATCTGATGACTGTAACGCCCGTAAAGGACCAAAAACACGCAGTCGTGGTAAGTTACAGCGGTATAATGTAGGGGCACCATTTGAGAGAATCGCCTTTGACATCTTGGGACCTCTTCCTCGGACGGACAATGGAAATAGAAACATCTTAGTTGTTATGGATTATTTCACGAAGTGGCCAGAGGCTTATCCAATTCCTGATCAAGTGGCGACTACTGTAGCAGAAGTCTTACTTCAGAACTGGATTTCCAGATTTGGAACACCTCTTCAGCTTCACTCTGATCAAGGGAGGAATTTTACTTCTGCTGTATGTCAAGGACTCTGCAAACTTCTTCGAATCGACAAAACTCAGACAACACCTCTTCATCCCCAATCAGGCGGCATGGTAGAGAGGTTCAATCGTACTATTCTAAATAACCTCTCTCTTTTCGTTTCAAAAAACCAACAAGACTGGGATCAGAAACTACCCTTGTTCCTGCTTGCTTATAGAAGCGCGGTTCACGAAACGACTGGCTGCACACCATCCAAGATGCTCTTTGGACGGGAACTCCGACTGCCCTGTGATCTTCTGTTCGGGTGTCCACCGGATACGCCTTCTTCGCCTGTGGATTATGTTCAAGACCTCCAGGCCCGTTTAGAAGACGTACACAGGTTTGCCCGAGATCGGATCAACATAGCGACGGAGAAGATGAAGACCAGGTACGACACTAAAGCCACCGGACATGAATTCAAGGAAGGTGACAAGGTATGGTTCTGGAACCCGATTCGACGAAAGGGACTCTCTCCGAAGCTGCAGTCTTCCTGGGAAGGCCCTTATACAGTCCTGAAAAGACTGAATGACGTCGTGGTTCGAATAAGGAAATCACCGAACTCAAAACCAAGAGTAGTACATTACGACCGGCTATCCCCTTATTATGGTGACTTGTCAAATACTTAGTTGAAACCATGGTTTCCACATTTATGTAAATATGACCTGTATATTTGTAAATAGTGTTCTTTATGTTAATTCTTTTTCAATGATTATGTCTGTAATCTTGTGTGTATGGTATTGTTACTTTTGAGTGTCTTCTGCTCGGAGTCTGTACTGCCCGGGACGTGCAGTCCTTGAGGAGGGGGCAATGTTACAAGCGAGCGAGTGGCACGAAAACTCGCCAAAGTTGGCGACGTTTGGCGAGGAGCCTCGTGCCAGCTTGATTGGATTGGCGAAAGGAATAATCTAGTAGCCGCTAGATTGTGCACGATGTTTTGAGAATTTTCACGAGATTCAGGTGCACGCGCCTTTCGGCTATATAAGGACGAGTAGCCGGAGCGGGTGAGTTAGTTGAGAGTTTGCTCTGAAATAAAAAGTGTCTCGCTGGACTAAAGGATTTGTGAGCTGTTTTTTTTTTGCGTTTGCTGTTAACGCTGTGTTATTGAGCTCACTGTGATTTACTGTTTCTGTGCTATACTATAGCTGTTTTGCAAACTGTGTTTATCGTGCGTAAGAAGTGCATTTACGCTGTAAGTGATTGACTATTGCTGGATTGTATTTATCTGAATTTGTTACTCTATCAATTATCCTGCAAATAACTGTAAATAGCTGTAAATAAATTTGTTTGTGCTGTCCTCATACAAAGTCCATTCAATCCGAACCCGCTACGCTAAAAACTTAACAATATTTTTATTGTATATACATAGTATATAAAATAATAATATACTATGAAATATAAAACTATATTTACTGTATTAAAAATGGTATATTAAAGCAATGGGAAACCAAGTTTGTAAAGCCATACCAAAATTATAAGAGAATTTGATTTTTTTTTATTTTGACAATAAGCAATTTGATCAAACATTATAACAAATGAAATAAATTTATTATTTGATTATGTTTTAAGAGAACTACAACATAGAATTTCTTATATCACAGAGTGAAAATTTATTGTGATACAAAAATGACATTTTTTTCTAAAGTTTTAATCAATTTATTTGCTCATGTAAATACTCAGTATTTGTTTAGACATTGCTTACCACCTTTTTCGTAAATTTTTCTTTTAATTTAAATCCTGACAAAAAAATTTGTTATAAAAAACATAAATTAAATGGAATTTGATTTTGTTCTAAATTTCCTATTTCCATTAAATTACAGAGAAAGATATTTTATTTAATGTTTCGTCCAAATCAATTTATTGTGTTTGAATTCTATTTAATTTTACTACAATAATATATTATTCCTGTATACATCCTTAACTTCTTTGGAACTTTTATGAAGGAAAAAGCGAATGAATTTTACTCTATGTCGAAATATTCAACCTTCCACCACAATTCTAATTTAATCGACATTTTACACCTTCGAAAATCGATTGATTCGCCCTCGGAGTTATTTTTAACCTTTTCAAAAAAAGCTTTTATGCTTATGAAGATAACTTTTCAAACAAATTAATTTAATCTAAAAGTAGATCAAATGATTACCTCCATTCAATAAAAGTGCCAGGATTTTTTTTCTCCGTTCTACACTTCACTCTAAAATGTGCAGTCTTATTTTTAGTACATTGAAGCAACAAATTTTAGCATTTAGAAAATGAAGAATGTTTAAAAAGAAATTATTTTCTGAAGGCAGCAGTCTAACAGCAGACTACATTTATTCCTCCCTCTGATATTCGTAACATATATTTTTATACATTTTAATTTAAAAGAGACATCATTTTTCGAAATACATAAATTGTTTTTACAGTTTATTTTTGAAAGAGGAACATTTTCCCTCTTACTAAAGATAGTTATAAATCATTTTAATCGTAAGTAATTTTTAAATAAAATTCAGTCAAAGTTTAGTTAAAAAGAAAGTTAAAAAGGTTTAATCTTCTACAATTGCTTAAATTAAAATTTTTTTATTGCAAGTTTAATTTAAACTGAATTAGAATTTTTTTGCCGCGACATTATTCTTCTGTATTCACAGCGTCTCAGATTTCCTGTCAATTAAATGTGTATACGTAATAATACGTAACAAGGTTATTGAAAAAAATGTTAAAGGCTGCATGTAATACTTAATTACTTTTATACATGTATAAATCAAAATATCAATCATGAAATGTACAATACAACTATAAAAAAAGAATGCACTTAATCAAGAAAATAAGCTCATGTAATTTGATATAAAGATTAATTTGCTTTGAGAAGGGTTTGATTAGTTTACTGATGAAACAATTTACTCTGTGGCGTGGATCTGGAGAAAGTATATCTTATTTTTATTCTTGGAAAAACTGCATTAGGCTTCTTGTTTTATGGGAGGAAATTTCGTTTTTTTATTACACCGTTATATAAGATTAATTCTAGATCTTAGTTATGTTTACAGAGATAAAAATAAGAGGTGAAAAGTTGCATGAGAACATAAAGAAGTGGATCGTTTACTTCCTTGTTGCAATAGCAGACAAAATCATTAACGCTTACGGTATTGTTACAAACTCGTAATGTTGCTTCCCTGCACGAATATTGTCTTCAATGAAAGATGGTTTTGCGATCAACTCTGCTGCGTGTTGAGCCGGTGCCACGTCAGTGATCTCGGAGCTTGGCGACCATTAGGCGACTTCAACGACAAATTAGATACTGCTGGAAACTTCAAAAATTTTAACGATCCGTCCAATAGAAACAGAGATGAGCCTTGATTCTTCTAGAAGGTTATCATTCCGTCTCCCGGGAGCTAGAAACATGCAAACTCAAGCTACAGAGGTGAATGGAATTGAACAGGAAGCGGATTTGGAGTCATAGACAAGTATCGAGTCTTCGAGAGAATAGCGAAGCAACGGCGGAGTGGAGTGAATTTCAAGCGAGTGCTGAACTGCTGTCTGTCGAGTCATGATGTCAGCTATGGAAGCAGCATTGTGTAGTGTGTTAAGCAGCCAGATATGTGATAGTATGTCGGGAACTAAAATGAGGGGACTGTGAGAACTTACGCCGTTTGGGGAGACAGTAGATGGAAGCTCCGAGAATCCCCTCTCCTCCTGGATTCTGTTTGACCGCTTTGTGTGCTGTGGCCTACTACTACTTGTGAGCTTGTGCTGTCCTGTCTCGGCTGTATATATCTGTCGTCATTTTATTGGTCGTCTTTGTGCTCATGTTCTTTTATGTAAATAAACAGCATTGTTATTTTCTACTGAGCTCTGCTGATTGTCTTCATGCCATACACTTATTATAAGCGAACCCGGAGATTATCGTAACAATACGAGGGTAAGAGGCTATAATTATTTGCGAAAATTGTGTTCTGTCTGATGTATGCATGATTGAGAGAGATTTTAAGTATGTATTTGGTGAAAATTTCATCTGGTTGAGCCGTTTTCCCATTCATCTTGAAATTCCTCAAGACAGGATTGTTTTAAAGTATATTTTTGAGAAGGAATCTTGGAACTAGACATTGTATAGAGGGCCTACAGATATTGTTTAATTGGTTAAGAATCTTTGGATTAGTCACCATTGTGACCTACATACACTTTAATTTGACTAAAATTGAATTAAAAAGAAGCTAAATAAAAGGGTTTGTTCTATAGGGATGGAGTATAATTATAAAGTTATCGTATTTAACGTTGATTCGATATCTTAGCATTGTTTTCGCCTTTTCTAGATCATATATATCTAATGGTTGAAAGTTCAGCCCAAAATACAAAGTACCTTTTACTTAATTTGTCTAGAACTTGATGGATGATTCGGTCATTTGTGAAAATGTCACGTTTCAAATTTTGGATGCTTCTGTGAAAATGTCAGTTTTGTTTGAAGGCTGGAATTTTTTTTCTTAAGAAAGATCTAGTTTTCAAGAAGAAAAATCGGAAGGAGTTTAGAGAGGGAACGTTTGCCATGAAAGTCCTCGAGTTTGTGTATTGCATTTTGGGTATGTCTTGGCATATGAAGATGAATTATTCTTCACTAAATTGCTCCTGCTTTTCTTTTAGTGGGAAGTGAAAGGATTCTTTTAGTTATTTGCATTCTAAAGTGGAAGTTGTACTGAATGCTTCAGAAATTCCGAATAGAAGTTTTCTATGCATTGTGTTAAGTTCCTCAGCGCAAAAGGGGGTTGTAATTGAATATGGAAAGCGTCTGGTTGGGTTTTTGCCACCTTTGAAGGCACACGAACGTGTGTTAGGAATTTACTTCCCATCGATGACGGGGCGTATTTCATTAGGAAAAGGTTGTTCCGTGGCCTGGGAGGCCCTTAGGACTCAAACACAGTTCCAGTCAGAATGTCACGGCGGACCAATCAATGAAGGTTTTTCCCGAGTGCCTTCAGTCGGATCATCTTAGTCAATATATGACTAACACTGAGTAAAAGATTCTTGATTGTTAAGTTGAGAGAGATTAGGCTCAAGCGTATGCTCCAAACAAAATCATTCTCTCATTAAAAATGTTTAGGTAAAGATAGTATCAGAATTCTTTAAAAATCCCCACAGAGAATCAGCAATTTGATTAAGGCTTTGATTAAAGAAACCATTTTAATCTCTATAGAGCGTTGACCAGTTGTTGTTTGTTGGCTCTTGATAGTTATGTAGTTCTAGTTAATTGTTGAGTTGTTCATTAACTTAATATTCAGGATTCTACATAAATTTTCAATCGAAATTGAAGTTGTTTGCCCAATTTCGGAAGACTAGAGGAACTCCTGGGTAATTGATTGAAATTTAGCCCCTTTGATTCAACTGTGTCGAAGACAAAATCATCTAAAATGGCTGAACGTGAATGTCGAGTACCCGGTTTTCTAAAAGAATACTGGGCAGTCACTTGCTGTGTTTCAAGGACTTTTCCATTGCTAGGAATAGCTTTAAGAGTCAAAATCCACTGAAATAATTCGGAAATTCTTTTCTGAAATTGATTTGCACATTTAAAACAAATTGAAAAATCAAAGAATCCTACCTTCAATCTTAAGTACTGGTTTGATTGTGCAAATTTTTATTTAGTAAGAGAATTTAAGACATCTTATATAAATAATTAGTAGTTATCAGTCTCATAAAGTCTTCATTTTTGAGGACTATTTCATAAAACACTTTATTCCACTGTACCTTCTCTATTAGAACAAACACAAACCAGACTTTTTTAGTCCTATGCACTCTTCTGACCGTATTAAATTTATTTCATATAAAAATTCTTGACTTTTACATCGCAAAATTAAATTTTGAATAGAGTTAGCTAATGCAAAGTTATAAATTTAGGCATTTCATTTTGTTAATTACCGTGAATGCTTAATCAGAATGCTTATTGCTTATTGTTGAAAATATAATTTAATATTGTAATATTTTCGTATGATTGCGTGTAATTAATCAAAATTAGTTGACATTATTAAATTGATGCTTTCGATATGATAAGTAAACAAATTTTCGCTAAAGGCGAGTAGTTAATGAGCAAAATGGAATGATTTTAAGGTATGCAGGGGGATTCAAAGTTAAACGCACAAACTGCCAGAAGGACGGAGTGAAACACAAAGTCGATTAGGAATCATATACAATTATATAATTATAATATTAATTATAAATTACACGAATTAGCTGTAGAGAGCTGCAAAGTACAGAAATGATGATAGAAACTCTTTTCTTCGTCGATATCTAATAATTGGACATACGTACTCAAAT
Organism: Argiope argentata; assembly: GCA_026289955.1. Taxonomy (NCBI): domain Eukaryota; kingdom Metazoa; phylum Arthropoda; class Arachnida; order Araneae; family Araneidae; genus Argiope; species Argiope argentata. The sequence continues at coordinate 5,124,773 of JAOUZG010002851.1, read as the reverse complement.
CAAATGTTATAGCAAGCTTTAAAATTTTTTTGCCTTATGCATTACTACACACTTTAAAATATGCAACCCATTCACTCTTACAGTCTTATAAGCAAATAAGAACACACGCTCACACACAGTCATACTGACAATAAAGGTAATAAATTTCACAGTAAAAAATTATAAATGTAAACATAAAAAAAACACTAAATTAACTGGTAAATTATTATAAAACTATAAACAGATTTCTCTAAAATTTCAAATGTTTAACAGTGATGCTCTTGACCTTCACCTTGGTTTGATTTATTTTCTTTGATTCTCGCAGTGCTTAACGTCTTGCATAGTTCAATTGCAAAATTTACAAAATATATTCAATAAGACATTTAAAAAATTTGTGATTATCATAATAAATTATACTGCATTTTTCTTAATTGGAAGTTATTATTAAAATAAAATGGAATCATGACCATAAGGACCAATGATAAATTGTTATGCATAGTTCTTAATTTTAAATTATTGTTAAAATCAGCTGGAATGAGGACTGAGTGCTCTGGGATTCTGTATTTTTTTGTTAAGAGTTTTTAAAATTTTTAAATACTTGTATTACTTAATTTTTCTTGTAGTAAATATTGAGTTATATATGATGAAAGGATTTTATTTTTTAAATTCTCCCCTGTATTTTTAATTGCAGTAGTTATATTTATTTCCCAGTGCAGTACATTTTATCTTTAATTAAAAAGCACTATTGTATAACCAGATAGTCGAATTATTAATAAAATAGTTTTCATCATAACTACTCTTACCTCACTTCCCTTTCCGAAGATGTTTGCTTTAGATGCGATCATTCAAAAACAGAACAAATAACAGTATGAAAAGATAGAAATGAAGTTCCTTTGTTGATTATTTACTATTGCGACTAGAAATAAATGGCTGCCGACTAAGTTAAGTAAATAAAAAGAAAATTGTTCTTCAAAGCTCTGGAAGCTTTAGAATAACAACTGATGTGGTACTCATGAAGCTCTTAAGCCTATTTCATTCCATATTTTGCCAATAAATAGAACAAATGGAGTTGTTTATTATTCTCTTTACTGTCACCACAAACGTATCTTTCGTTGCTTTCTTTGGGTTTTTGAGGTTCTTGAGGCGAGTGGAGTCCTGACAATACAAAATTCCATTTGAGAAAAAGAAAATATTTATGTTAACGAAAAATTTTAATTATTTACTTTTCAGATCAATTTTTTTTGCTTTATTTTAGGGTTATAAACCTGGGTATATTGTTTAAAAATTGGAATACTCAGAATAATATTTCCGCTTTTTAAGTGGGATAGCAATTAATTATTATTTTAAAATGTATCACAGTAAAGTTTCATGCTTTTACAGGATGAATTTGATACTTTGAAATTTGCAAGAAAAGTAAATAAATATTGAGAGAAAAACTAAAATAGGCCTAATTATGTGAGATGATAATTAAGTCTTATGAAATGGGAAGAAAATTATAGGTAATTTATCTAAGCTATTCGAATGAATTTATTATTACAATAGGATATTCCAACATGAACAGAATATCTTCATAAAAAACTATAAACATTTTTATCACCCAGTTAGTTCGTCAAAACTAATGGTGGCTAAAACGTTCAGTTGAATATTTTATATAACTATATCCAAATGATTTCCAAAGTAAAATAATTACATTTTTCAATCTTTAAAGGTATATTGCTTTAACCGTTTACACAACTTTATTCCTTGTACTATGATGCGCTTTCACTATTTTTCTAAATACATCTGTACTAAATTTAGTAGTTCTTGACCGTACTTAGAACTTGGGAAAAACGTGATCTTTGCTTTTACAGAACGAGCATACAATGTAGCATGTGTGCGGGCACATATATGCACGCAAATATTTATATGCACGCACGCGCATTCACATACTCATATTTATCTTAATTAATAGTAGGGATTAATCCTACAAATAATTTATAAAAAATACAACGCCAATAAAAATTGATTTTAACAAAATATTTTAATCTTAGTGAAACAACAATTTCGATATCATTGCTTTCTTGAATTCATTTATTCGCTCGAAAACTAATTAATTTCAAATTGACCGGGCGATAAATCTAAACGTAATTAATTGATCTGCCGATTGAAGCTTGAATGAGCCTGTTCATTCAATAGTTTTTTTTATTTCCATTAACTTAGATTAACTTTTTGTGTATCTTTACGTTTATAATTTCCTACTTCAGGATATATTAGCATGGTAACTCAATATTTTCCCTGATTTTCTTGCTGTATTAGTCTTTCAGTTATATTTCCTAATGTTAAAGAATTCAGAATACACGCTATAATTTATTAGAAGAGTTTTTAAAAAAATTGAAAAATATATATCAGGATCACACAGGTGGCCGGTAGTTAACCTGAATGAGCTTAAAGATAACGAAGAAGTGGTGATAATGATTCTTTATCTGATAATACTTTACCCTTGGACGATTTGTGCATGAATCCTGTTTCGTTAGAGATACTTGTTTTCATTTTCTATTCCCAAGATGTGTTTTCAAACTTATTTTTACATTCTATTATTAGTACAAGATATAAAAAACCCTTCTTGAAATAGTTCAATTTTCGGACTGATTGATCAGTATTTGGTAAAAATAATGAAACTATACACATTTACTTTATCTAAAATTTCAACAAAAGCGTTCGAAAATACATAATTTGGAATTATTCAGAAGTATTTGTTAAAGTAAATTCAACTAAACATAATTACTTTTTAATAATATATTGTAATTAATGATATTAATTGAAAGATTATATTATATTCAATTTGATAAATCACGTAAAATAATCATTCTAAATAATGCGTTTGCTTGCAGTTGATTGTTTTTATATAATATCTTTTAATAATTAAATGCTACATTTGTAAACACGAAAATGAATATTTGTAAATTATGAATAATGTTCCACGAATTAAAATAACTTAACTATATTTTCAAAGGTGATATGTATATTAAATAAATAAAAAATATACATTTTCACAAAGTAATAAAACATTAAATAAATTAATCATTGATTCAGTTAAAAATATATTGAAATTTGGATTTAAATTGATTTCCTAAGGCATAAAATATCCAAATCCGTCACCGACGATAATAATTTATTTCCTTCTTCGAAGAAACGATTCATTTTACAAAATCCTTAACATTGACTTTAAGAGTAATTTGCCTCCAGCCTACACAAATATTTGAAATCTATAACTTTCCATCAAAAAGAAGGAATGCGTGCAACTTTTAGAAAAAATAATAAAGGAAATCATTTATATATAATGGTTTATCCCTTTATGATATTCTGGAAGCCGAAAGCAACAGCTATTTTTATTGCGGAAAAAATTCTAATCTTTTTCGTAGATACTAATCTTTTCCACTTTTTTCCCGCGCCTTTATTGAATCAATGAAAAGGATATGAATATTTCATGGGCAGAAGCATGAATAAAATATGCATCAAAGAAAATGTAAGTTTTTCAAAATTTGTTTAATCTCTCGGCTAAGGAGGGAACCAATTCGTGAAATTAGATTTGCCACGCCGTAAATGCTATAAATATTAAATAAATTACCAAACTTTTACTCCAGCTTTTATATAGTTGCGAAATAGTTTCAGTGACGTTCATAAATAATTGTGTGGTTTTATAGCTGATGTTGATATTCTTTTGAATACGGAACTTGCGTTAGAATTGTCAGCAAAAATCTTTATATTTTATACATCTAACATTTATAATTTTTTTCATTTATTTATTTAAGGAGACTGTGTACTCCGGAAACTAAATTTCAAAATGTGTGGTATGTCATGGTGCATGCAAAGGATAAAAACTGTAAACACTAAAATTTATTAATATTTTGGAAATTTAAAAGCTGTTTATACTTAATTTTAAAAACATTAGAAAAAGAATTAAGAATTTAAAAGTTTTATAAGTTTATTATTTTAAAAGATGTTAAACATTTACTATCATGCTTTTTCACTTTTAGAGAAATGTAGTAACTTAGATGACAAAAAGCAATTTTTGTTAGTTAAATAATTATGAAAACATCAAGAGTGTTCTCCACGAATTTATCGCGTACTCCCTTTTAAAGATATCTTATACTCCCTATCTCCTTTCTTTAAAATTGTGGTCCTTGATTAACTTTGGGAATTCCACTCAAATATTTATTTCATAGTATCGCATATGAATGCTATGTGTGTTTTAGTATAGCAAGAAACTGTCATATTCATCTTAACGTCCTTTATTTAAAACGATTGAAAATAATATATGATATGAGATTATAATTATAGCTATGAAATCACGTACTATAGTTTACTTTAGTTAACGCTCATTTGAAAAGCAAATTAGGGCTATTTCCGGACATAATTTTGAACAGCAGTCAGATGACGAAGAAGACACCTGAGATGGCACCTCTTTCTCCACACCACACTACACCAGCAAGTGTTATATATCACTTATAAAAGTTTTTGAATTTTCGAATTATCTCCTTTATATTCTTGTGAAAGTACAGACCGACTGATGACTGACTCTTTTACAAATTTGTTTTTATATTTACTATTGTGGCTACATTTTAGATGATAAATCTGTATATCAAATTTTATCTAAATAACTATTTTGTTTTTCTTATTATCGTGTAAATTTGTTCTCGAACAACCAATTAATTATACTTGATGAGAATGAATGTCCTCCCATATTTAGAAGAAATTAACTGATTTCATTTTAAATACCAAATTTCATTCGTATATCACCCTACATCAAGTTTCACCTATGTACTCTGAAGTAATTTTGAGCTATTATGTCCACAGATAAATAAATATAATTCCCAAAACCTAAATTGAAGAAAATCAGGAAAATCTCGCATATGAAGTTTGACTATTGTAATAATTAATGTACTTTTAAGGTGAGGAAGTAAAAAGAATTAAAATTTTTATCAATACACATTATAATAAAGAATATTTCATTCTTATCGCCAATGTTTATTTCAATACATTTTTAATATAAACGAATTATTTTTTTTTGCCTTTGAAATTATACTTTTGCGCTGGCTGGAAGAAAGATACCCAAATATTGTAAAATATATGAAACATTTACTATAGTTTACTTTAGTTATATTAATTCTCATTTGAAAAGCAAATTAGGGCTATTTCCGGACATAATTTTGAACAACAGTCAGATGACGGGGAAGACATCTGAGATTGAACCTCTTTTTGAAATTCGTTAAAAATCATGATTTTATGGTTAAAAAATTCGATTTTACAATACGAGAGCTCAATTATTTTACACGGCATGCATAATTGCTCTTTACCATCGAAGAAATAATTCAGGACATTCAGTTTTCATATATTCTGTTTTCGTCTGTTATTTTTTATGTACTTTATTTGTCTTTCAAATTCATAAAGATAAAAAAATAAATTTCATCCACCTAAATAGCTGACGTTGTAGCAATTCGAAACGTTTCTAGATTCCAAATGTTTCTTTTTAAATTCTGAAATGTTGCGGAAGGTTTTAAAATATTCTACAAATGTGTAAAAATAACATAATTTATTCAAGAATAGAAATTTTATTTTAATTTTTAAGTTTTTCAAAATGGATTTAAATTTGGAAGATATGTTCTGATATTTAATTATTTTTTTATAAAATTTTCTCAGATTGATAAAAAATATTCTGTTTAAAAAATTGTGTAGATTAAAATTTTTTTTTATGATAATGAATGTTTTGAATTATTACAAAATGCTATAACGTCAAATAAAATTTGAAAAAAAAAACTAGAATGTTCAAAAATATTTAGAATCAATATAAAAAATTTAAAAATTTCTATAAAAGTGTAAAAGATTTTCTAAATATTTTGAAATATTATAGAATTTTATTTTTATAGTTTCTCTTATTTTTACATCTGATTATTTTTATTTTATCTTTATATAGAGTTTTATATTTATATTTTATCTCATAAATTTTATGTTTTATCTTTATCTAGAATTTTATATTTATATTTTATTTATAATTTCTTATGTTCATATTTTTGAAGAATAAATTTGCCATTCACAATAACTTTGCCCAGCTATTATGTAAGAATTGATCCTAGTTGGTCAAAATAATACTAAATAAAAAATAATTGCACTACTTTCGAAATTATAGGTTCAATTATCTAACGTGTGCTTTGGAAATTACATGAAAGTACTTGGGATACCAAAATTAACATTCTAAAAAGTAATATGGACATGTAAAATGATGATGATGTCAGACTTCAAATGACTGCTAAAACACGTAATCTATTCGTGATTTTAAGCAACATTTTACACAAAATTTGGATTCTGAAAAAACTTACTCCATAAATATCAATTTTTATGAATAAAATTGTTTGGATCGTTAATATTTTTTATCGATTTTCTATAATCCTCTTGATAATTAAAAAGTATATTTTGAAGTTATCCCATTTCTGAAATAATCATCTATTGGATCTGATTAGTGAATTAATATGTTTAAGGATTAACACAGATCGAAGAATGGTTCTTTTACTTAAAACTCGTATCTTCTGTGTTACCTATGCATCTAAAATTATCATTTTGTATTCTATTGAAGTAATTTATTATGTATTC
>JAOUZG010002851.1:5093529-5117767 GCA_026289955.1 Argiope argentata | reverse complement strand
ATATATATATATATATATATATATATTGTGAGCATGCAATCATGTTTTTCAAGGTTCATTAAGAATTGGCTTCTTTCCCAAAACAATCTACCAATCAAGCGGTCTCATTTACAGGAGTTTCCCCATTTGCTTCAGAGACTATGAGGTAATTGGAAACACATGCTTCCGCTTGTGATCAAATTTAACGAATTTATTTGGTGAAAATTACCGCTATTGCTTCGGAGAGTATTTTTCGGCCTGCTCACAATTACCCCAAATTACTGTTTTTCCGCAAAAATATTTCCTATTTCAGGAAATATTGCGTATAAACTTTCAAAACTGTTTAATGTTTTATTTTAGATCATTTTATAATCATTCAACTGTAATTTTAAAGGGAAAAGTAGAGATACAAATCTTTATAAAATAAAAATAAAATAAAATTATAGGGCATGAAATGAAATATTCAATTTTTAGACGCATTCATTAACATTAAGAAAAATATTAGAGGATCTATTTAGTATAAAAAAGAATAGATTGATCCAATATGCATAGCAAAGTCCAAGTTAAGAATTCGGTTCCCCTTTCAGTTCATTTTATTTCATGTATACTCTAATATTGTCTTCTTACCTTTTACTTTATCCCCCCCCTCCCGCCGAGCCTCGAAAAGAGTATGAGCTGCCTTCTGAATCGTGGTTAGATATCACCACCCTGGAGAAGTACACAAGGCGGGACGTACTTCCTACGGGAAGGGTTGTATTATGACCGGTGGTTTCCCTTAGGATTCAACCACAGTTCCCACAGTGGTCCGGTCATTCATTATTATTATCCATGTGTCGTCGCTTGGATCGGAGGGTCTGGCATGATTTACTTTCTACTTCAATTACAAGATCTAGGACTGAAACTTTTATCTGGCTTATGTAAAGATTGTAAATTGGACATTCGTCATCAAAACAGACTCCGATTTGCTGACATTGGCTGAAATTAAAACTGTCATATCATGTTTCCCACCGATTTTTTCATCTAATGAATACTATTTCATCTTTATCGTGATACCTTCAGAATGATCAATTAAAAAAGACATGTTTGTTGAGAAATCAGACGTCAATAATAATTAAGGGTTCGAGATAAGTTATTTACTCTATCTTCACAGCCTCCATCTTTTAAACAAAAAGAACCAAAAGCACAACTAAGAATAAGGTATCGAACGTTGTCCTTTATATCTGGTAAGGATGATGACCTTTGACGGTAGATATTGTCTTTCGCAGTTTCAAAGGGTGGAGTCTGGCGAGTGAGGATGCCATACTATTAAGAAACGATGGCTGATAACTCGATTCTGTATTTAAATTCTGTATTAGAAATAACTTTAAATGACGATCAGTTTGAGATGGTGCACCATCCTGCATGAAAAAAATGCCCTGAAGGTATCCACTCTGTAGAAGAGTTGGGAGTGCAAAACCCCTCAGCATATCCTGATACCGTTGTCCTGCTTTGGAACAGGTTTGAATTCCATTTGAAGTTATCTCTTTAAAGGAATACGGTCCCATGATAAAGGTAGCTGCAAAGCTACGCAACTGTAACTTTTTCAGGAAGTAAGGGTTGTTCCTGGATAAAGTGATTTTTCTCTGCCCCAATTTAGAGGTTTTAACTTGACCATTGAGGCAAAAGTGAATCTAATAACTCCATAGAATATTGCATTATCAAGTTGTGACAAACACCATTCTAGAAAGGATCCAAAGTGTAAAAGTTTTACGGCCCTCTAAGCCCTCAAGCTGCAACAGGTGCCCAGACTTGATTTTTTATGGATAAAAGTGCAGAATCTCCTGTATGATTTTTCGGATAGTTTAATAGGGCATATACAGAACACGGGAAACAATCGAAAAACTCACACCATTACGCGGCGACTGATTGCTATCTCCAACGAGCATGGTTGAAACATTTTCAACGCTGGAAGAGGGGATCTGGTGTTCTGGTAGAGCATTTTCACCGATAACGCTTTCTCTTGCAACTCAGGCATGACAAACAAGGAAGACACTTATGTTTGTACAGAATCCACCTTCTTTTTATCAAAGAAAAGATGTAATAAACACAAATTGTAATGAAGATAATGTTACAACGGAATCTATTGCTGAATTTTTGTAATATTCTATTTAATTAATAAATATAAAGAGCATCATCCGAATAATCTGCAATTCAGATTATGCCCTATTTGGATCAGAAGAACTCAAGAGAGCTGTCTGAAATGGGTAACCTTTTTCTTGCTAATCTTGTATAATTGAGCACTTTCTCATAATCAAACAGACAAAGCAAATGAACAAAAGAAACCCCTCACGAATATTTTGTTAGATATTTCCTGAAATACTGTTCTAAATAAAGTTAAAAAATCATAATATAATTTGGCGAAAAGAAGTTAAAGTATTTTTCTTTTTCCTCTAGACCATATTAATTCAAAGAAATGTTTTTCATATTGCTAAGGTTCCATTAGTTTTCTTTGTAGCTGTGATTCTCATTTTTCACTTTTTCAATCCTCTCTCCAGGAGGTACCGTAGACATGGAGAAGGAGAAGTTTCAGGTATGGTGGTTAGTTCTCGCTGCACTATGAGTATAGAAATTATATGAGTTGATTATCCTCTATCCTTGATAGGACGTCTGTGCTTGATAGGATTCTCTTCTATCAGAGAGAATTTTCCGTGACTGGTGATAGCCACTGCGGCTCTTCTTCATTTCCCACCAGCACTACTGCTGCTTTCGAATTCAGAGCTTTTTCTCCTCTTTCAGGCTGGTAGAAGTAATCAATATTCTACAAATATGTATTGAAAGAATGGCTACGACTTATCTTATATTGAATGAATTTAATATAATTAATTGTTCAATAGAAAAAAATATATAAATATTGCAATTAAGTCAAAATATGTTTTTTTCCCCTTATGGGAGCACGTTCATCATTAAGAGAAAAAGAAAGCCTTTTACAACTTGTAGAATTATAAACACGCTTCATACTTCTGGAAAAGGGGGGAAATCTAAGATTTCTTTTTTGTGTGTGGTTGGCATTGAAAAAAAATGTGTCGTCTTCCTTCTTTCGTCCGAAATGTTTTTCCGGAGAATCTGTTTACTTCAGCAGGATCCATTGACATTTTGTAACCTCCGTCACGGGCAACTGCAGATTTGTGCCTTGTCATGCCAGCTTACTTCGCCTGACAATAAAATCCATCTAAAAGCAGATACTTACACTCGGGGGAGTCTTATGGACTTCACATTGAAAAATCTCGACTAAATTTGAGGAAAAGTCGAGCAAGTCTTGATTTATTGCCCAGCCGGGATCGGACTTTTTACTAGCAGCTTAAAGAAGGCGTTGTTTTTCCGATATAAAAACGAATTCTTCGCTTTTTTTGGGGAGAGGAAGGGTGGACTAATATATTTTGTTTGTCCTGACCCTTTAAAGAAAACTGCTGAATTTGTACTGCCGGAAAACATACATTTTTTATTGTTTCTCTCTACAATTTTTTTCCCTTCTGTTATTCAAATTTAAATATCTGATAGTTTCGAAAGAATTTTGAAAGGGTTTTTTTTAAAAAATACGAAAGGCATTTTAATAAAAATATATATCCCCTCCCTCCTCAAAAAAGTGACACGAGACATGTTAATATTACACTTATCTTAATTTATTTATACCATCATATGCTTAAATTATTTTTAAATTAGCATACATTTTTAGTTTTAGTGATGTCGTTTTTCATTATTATCCTGTCTCCAGTTTGAACAAATTTTTAAAATATTGAAAATGTGCATAACTCTTTTTTTTAGTAAAAAAAGGCAGCTATTTTGTATTTTTTCAACAGTTTGTTAATACATTTTTTTTCTTTTTTCTTTGAAATTACATGACTTTTCAATATGTTCCCATTTTTTGATTTAAAATATGTTTATCGAAGAAACTGCTTTTGTACAAAATATTATAATAACACACATTCTTACTGTTTAGACATTCTTAACTTTGGTAATGTAAATTAGACCTTATCCTTTTCAAAGCATGTGTATTAAAATTAAAGAGAAATAAAAAAAATAGGGTCAAAATAGTTCAAAAATTTAATACTATCCTTATAATAAGTAGCTATAAACTTCTTTTTTAAATTCCTATTATTAGCTTACACTCTCCTTCCATATATTTATATATCTTGTCCAATTTTTAAATCGTTAATAAAATACTTTTTATTCATCCACTCAAGTTTAAAAACCTTTTTTTAACTTGTAGTGGCTGACACTTGATGTTGTTAAAGCAGTTTTTTTTTCAAATATTAATTAATTATTTAGATTTAATTTATTTTTGATACTTTAAATAGAGTTTTAGCGGTTTGTAATAAAAGCTGAAATCAGCAGGCAGTAGCTCTATCGGTAAAGGATTTCAATACTTACCACGTGATGTTGAAGAATGCGAGTTCTATTCTTGTAAAAATCAATCATTTTTTGATATATTATTTATATTAATTGTAATTGTTTAATAAAAAGTAGCTAAAATAGTTTTCATTTTTGACCTAAGTAGCTATTGACTTAAAATTCAATTTCAATGTTACTTGTTTAAATTGCAGCCAGTACAGAAAAACTTTTTAACATTCAGATGGTTTTGAGGGATTTTTTTTGAAAAAGAAATTTTTGCAGAAAAAAAGGCAAACAGTCGATTAATTTCTCATAGGTTGAATATCCTATTCATTTTATTACGGATATCCGCTTGAACTATTTATTCCTTCTAAATATTTTTTATCGTTATAAACATTGTTTAATCACTTTTTTAATTAATGGAAAATATATTTAAAGAATAGGAATTAAAAGGAAACGATTGAAAAAAATAATGATTGAAAAATTCTTAGGTAAGTTTAATTTTAATGCGCTGCATTTTTTTAAAAAAAATCTTTGAAAGAAGCATTGTGCAGAATTGAAGTTGGTCCTATTGAAATGAAACAAAAATTTCTTTATAAATTATTTATTTTGAAATGATTTCTTCTGAAATTAGAATTAAAAAAAAGAAATTTTGAATAATATCTAATAATTGAGTTTTAATGTATTTTTGAAAATACTTCATGATATTCTTGTTCTTGTTTTAAATAATTTTTTGAAGATTGGTTGAAATAATGAAATTGTTTAGGTGTTGATCTAGAACTGAAATGAATATGCACATGAAATAATCACAGTGACTTATATTTATGTTAATATTAAAGCCCTATCAATTAATTTGGAATTTTTACATTAAAAGAAAGGCAAATGCAACATTCTATTTTTCTTTTTATTTAGAAGAATGCATCATTGAACTTCTTAAAATTTATTTTTAAACTGGTACAAATATTTATTAATGCTTAATAACATGCATAATTAGTTAAATAATATGTGATGATTATATAAGGTATTGGAATCACATATATAAAAAATAATATACTATCTTTATTAAATTTCAGATAGTTTTATAGTGTTCTGTCTAAAAAGTGTTATTATTAAATGTCACATTAGTTAATTTTTTTAACCTTCTGTCGATTTGAAAATGTGCACCGTGACAAGATTTTAAATGTATATGTGTATTTTTTAGGATTTTAAATGTATTTGTTGGAATGTGATCTGGATTTAAATTCTCATTAAGCCGTACACTAGAAATTTGTTTTTCTAAAATTTTGTATAATATTGGATTTTTTTCCCTTCACAAACATTTTTTGTCCAATAAACCTTTTTCGGTTTAATTAGATTAACTTTCGTTGTTAAGCAACACTAGGGCTATTTCGGAACGAACCTCATTATTTTGAACCACGGTCAGATGGCGAGGACGACACTTGAGCTGGTGTCCACTCTCCACACCACATTAGCGGCTTACGACTCACCTGACCTCCGCAGCCTAAATCTTTTTCGGTACTTACGTATTAGACCATCGAAACCAACAGTTTAGTAACTCATTGGCAACGGATTCAAATTTTGCGATAAACTATCGACGCCAACGAAATCAACAAAATGTCTGATAGCAGATAAGGTTCGAACATTTTAATGGTGATTTTTTACCATTATTGGTGGTTTAGCAACTCATTGGCGACGCCTTCAAATTTGGAGATAAAGATTGACAGTCTATTACATGAATACTAGTTTTTCCGATGTATGCTTTTCGTGGTTTGAAAAATGAGCCGAGGAAAGAGTTTATTGTAAACATTTAGTTTCTAAAAAGTGGTTCATCGCGTTGAAAGGCTTAGGAAACCTTGTTTTAAATGTTAAAGTATATATTATTAAAAGTATGAAAAATTGACATGCAATTGTTTTTTTAAATAAATTTTAATAAGAACTTCTTCAAATATTATATGATGAAAGACATTATGAATTTTGGAATATTCTTCATAAACTATATCAACCTGAATATGTTTAAACAGTTTTAAATCATTATTCTATTATTTTAGATTTGTAAGGACAAGACAAAACCTCAAAAATAACAAAAAATTCCATATAATTATTCCACACTGAATCGGATAAAGAGGCTTATCATGCTGAAAATGTTTTGTTTTTCTTAAGCAAACAAATTTTGTAATCTGTGCCGTATATTCTGCATGAAGATAAAGTATACATCGTAATGGTAATTTTTTATCCTATATGAAATTTGAATATTGTTTTCTCTCATCTTTTATAACTTTCTGAAGTTTTTATAGTTATTTAGGAAATACATAACTTAACTCGAGACATATGTAGCAATTAACAAGTAATTTAATAAAGTTATGTAAGCAATGATAAGCAACTGAAAAATTATTTGGGTATTCATTTTTTAATTGAAAAATTAATTAAGAATGAATTATGAAAGTGACAAAATTCACTAAACACTTCTGACAAATGAACGAAAATATTATGGAAAGATTAAACTCAAATTATCCTCATCGTAGGGTGCTAGGAATAAATTGAAGAAACACTGCTAATTAATTGGTGTAATCACACTTTCTGGTGGGTGTAATAGTGTTTTAAAAGTAAATTACCTTTGCTTGATTGCTGAAAAGTACTTTCTACTGGAGTGGTTGAGTCTATGCCGGTGATTCTCCATTTTATTTTTCCATTTTTCCACCTGAATTGTAGCCTTTCAATGAAGACCTGGATTCCTAGACATGATAGCGTCGATTACTTTGTAGTTGTGTTAGCTGTAAAAACTTTTAAAAAAAACTGAGAACTAACCATTTAAACATTTTCTCAAGTCGAGCTGTTTTCCAAGTCAACAGATAAAAGGTGGTAAGTCCCTCTTTTTCTGTTTGTTTTTTATCTGTTACTGATCTAATCGAGAATTATTTCTTTTTAATACAGAGCAATGAACTTTAATGATGAGGGCTTTGTCTGTTTCATTAACACTGCAAATTACGTTTTCTAAAATCCTGTTATCCCATGGAACTAATAGACTGGAAACTCCCGTTCCGGCTGCATGAATAAAACAGAAATGAATTGCTTGCTAAGGGGGTCCTGAGAATCGATTGAAAATTTTATTCTGTCGTTGCACGAAATCTATGCCTTAAGTAATTTTTCGCGCTATTCGCAGTTCATTAGAGCAAACGGAAATTTAATTAAGATAGACTCCTTCCAGTAGTTAAATAAGTTCGGAGTATTATGAATGTTCGAAACATAGCATTGATCAGACCAGAAAAGGACATGGAAGAAGGGTGAAAAAATCCCCTAAGTGTTACCTTTGATGAAAAATTTCCAAAAGAAATAAATATGTTGTGAGTTCAATACAGTGATTGCACTGATTGGATTGCATTGGATTAATTAAGATATCACTTATTTCAAAAGCTGAGGACTTTTGTAATATATATAAGTTAGTATTAGTGATTTAAAAACTCAGTCATTTATTTAAAAAAATAATTTGGCCACAATTTGAAAGATTGCTATAGTAACAATTGAATAAAGTTATGTTTTGAAGTAAACATATTACATTTAATTTTTGTTTAAAATCTGTAGTCATTTAGTTTTTAGTCGAGAGTGGCATCATATGGAATTCTCAAGAAAAATCTATAGATCTTGGTCCTAAGAGATTTTCCATCTAAAAGAAATTTCGTCTTAGACACCTTTTATTTTGCTTCATTATCTTGTGGTAGAAGCCTCAAAAGTCAGTTAAAATTCACCAGATATTAATGTCACTTTTATCTAGTAGCTATGTTACTCGACCACAAACAATAACATTGCGAGTTCTATCCTTTGGACAATCCCCACCATTCTTCCACAATGATGAAGGCAATCTTGAATAAATCAACCTTTGTACAGCTGCTTTGGCCCCCTCTACCAGCAACGAAAGTCGTCAGGCACATTAGAAACAACAGCCAACTTGCCATAAACCAACAAATTCATTCCTACTCACCATACGCTTGGTGCAAATGTATAATTTGTTTTACCTCCGACTCACTGGTGGGAGGTTATATGGTGAAAGCCTCATAAGCCATTTAACATTCAACTTAAATGTGTGTCACTTTTGTCTAGTGACTATATTTCTCGGCTACAAACTCAAAACGTTGCGAGTTCGTTCCTACGTCTATCAACCCCATTCACCTACAATATCCTGAAAATCGTCCTGGCAAACAAAAAATATTAAGCAAACTAAAATATCAAAGGACAATATGATTTGAAACATTATATCCTGTTAACTAAGAGGGTGTTGTTTTAAAGACCTTTCCATAATTGGATTTCATAATTGTTTGCTTAAATTTCTGATTGTTTATGGAGAACATGGAAGAATTAACGAACTATGTACGGTTGTAGTTGACAACAGCATGGATGATCCATAGTTCTTAAACTCTTTTATTATTATTATTATAAAATTTTTAAAATACTCAGAGATAACATCCCACAGGTTTAAATACATTAATTAAAAAATGTTTCTCATCATAAAAGCATTTTGTGAGTTCATTTTATCGTATTAAATCTATTTTTTTCCTAACCCAATACATGATGATATAAAAATGTGAAATTTGAAAGAATATCGTCTCGAGCTCTGACTGATAAGCATTTCACAAAAATATTTCTTCCAATCTTTCATGTATATCTTTTACTTCCACCATGATATAAGCTCCTTGGCAGTCATTTTTCCTAGCAAAAGAAATTTTTATAGTTTTTCAAATCCTTGAAAAGAGCATCCTGAAAAGAGGATTGATACATGCTTACTTCAAACAGAAGTGTAAACTCGCGAATTTTACCATTTCATTCAAGAAAATGAGATATCGCTAGAAAACGTAATAATAAAGCATTTCTTTTATATAGAATAAAGACTAGTAGAAACGCCGTTTATTCTTTTCTTCAGGTACAGATTTTTTTCAAGAATCCAGTAGAAAGACTTTTTGTTTATTTTTGTCGGCTTTCTTTTGAAGAAAGAAAGAAATCAAATAAAAGGATTAATTTAATATCCTTTTTAAAGTTAAAGTACGAAATGAATACTAGAAAAAGAAATACATAAATGCAAACATTATAGTGTAGTAAATGCGATTCTAAACTTTTAAGCCAATAAAAATATTTAAACGGATTTTGTTATGATATATTCCATGTTTTAAATGAGGGAATGAATTTTTAAAATGAGAATTATCGTCTAGAGAATTAAGGGCTTTTGAAAAAAATGTATTTCTTTTGAAATAAATTATTTTTTTTCTGGAGGATTATTTTCTACTAGCGTATGTGATTTAATTCTTAAAAACTGCAGATTTCGATAATCATTTCCTGTTTTTTCTGCTAACTGAAAAGTTTGCTCCCATTTTAAAGGGAATAAATACTTGATAAGTTGAAAAAAAATCGCTTGCTGAAGTTTTTTTCACATTATTATTTGAAATTAATTATTACTAGTTACATTATTCCATTGGTTTCGTTTTATCAATTTACACAATTCATTTTATCTGGTTGTTAAAGTTCCTACTAAGGCATTTGAAATAATTTTTTGTCAATTAAAATAACATTATATTTTTTTCTGCTAATAATTAGTGTGAAAATTTATATTCCTTAAAAGCATCCTGAAAACCTGGTTAATTCATGATGCCATGTAAACAACAGCACTCTTTTATACATCTTTTTAAAATGTCATTTTATTATAATGCGAGAAATTGATGTTGTTTTCTTTAGGGAGTTTTGAATAATTGAAGCCCAAAATCACGTAGGCAATCAATACAGCATAAATGGCAATATTCATCATCATCTTTTAATCGCATATATTTTTTACCTGTTTTTACCAGTATTGCATTATTATTACATGTATTGCATATTTTGTCAGTGATGCATTATTATTATGATGCCTTTTTAAAAGGTTGGCCCATTTTTACCAGCATTATTTTATTATTAATCATGTTTATTTGTCAGCAGATTGAAGGAGAACTATAACATCATAATTGTTATTTCATCTCAAAATAGGTCAAACTCCAAAACTTTGTTTACTAGATAAAAGAGAGAGAGAGAGAGAAGGGGGGAGCGGATAGAGACCTATAGACTTATTGTTTGAAACCGGTTTAGACTGGTTAATAACTTAAATTCATGAAGACAAATAATGATTAATAATTATAATTTTTTCACTTGATAACTTGAAATTTGCGTTCTTAGATTTCATTATCTTTTTTTCATTTTTTACTAACAATAACCCCTCCTTTTTTTGAAGAAATCTAACAATTACTTGAATGCCTTTGTAAGCTCTTATTGAGGAATGCCCCCTACCCATAAACATATGTTGAAAGATCCTAAAAACAACATTTTTTAAAACTTATTTTATACTTTATGATAAAGGTTTAGTCATAGGGAGGTTACTCTATCAGAAAAATAAGGTGGATAATTTTGTTCACTGACAGTATTCGTTTTTTCAAAGGTATGAGAAGCGGATTTTGTTAGAAGTAGGTGATGAATTCAGGTCATTGAATACTTTAATACTTAAAATTCATATAATTAAGTTCATTTTTCTTGGCCCTGAGCAAATTCTTTTTGGATAAGGATTTTACTATATAATAAGTTTGGTTTTAATTCTGAGGCATTTTGTAAATTTGGATCAGAATTTTATCGAAAATACCATGGTTCATTAGCTGGATTTCAAGAAATTTGAATGACTTCTTAGAAATCTTTGATTTTATTTCAGAATTATTTTTCTGCAATTAACAATTTTCATTAGGTTTTTTTCAATAGTCACAATTCGTTTTAGAAAAAAATTATTTCTGATTTTTTTATCCAAAATTTTATATTGGATGGTTCGGATCTTTGTTAATTTTTTCTTCCTGTTGATGTTTAAAGATTCTTCCATAATTCTAAATAATGGATTATGACTTTTAATTTATAACATAAGATACTTGTTTTATTTTTTGTTAAATCCATTGAGAAGTTCTCAAATCTGTCTCCAAATTCCTTATCATGGTGCTACCGTTCATTAAGTATTTAATACAAATCTATGTAAATCCTTTTTTAATTGGAGACTATTTGCATTTTAATCCATTGATAGTCTCATGAAGATTAGTCCGATAGTCTAGGGTAGATTCGTAACATTATCTTTATCTGAATTAGAGTGATAAGTCTCGAACATTTTAACAGTGCAAAAAGGCAAATAATCAGAAATTGAATAATCTGAAGAAAAAAAACCTATCGACACTTTTTTGGTAATTTCTGCTTATTCGACAAATTAGGCAAAATAATAAGTGATTTATCGCGATCACTTTAGATCTGAGCTAAATTTTGAATCCGATAGCATAAAAACTATGCAAGATCTTTATTTGGCCTTTTTCACAACATTAAGAAGCCAAAACAAGACATATGTTATTAGTATGAAAGAAAATCGAATAGATTCATCAATTTTGTTTTCGAAGTATTTTTGTATTCTAATTTGGATTGATCGTATGTTTTTATCGAATGCCAATTTAATAGGACTGTTCCGTGAAAGAACAAACACAACTTCTTCAATACTCATTAATGCTTCATATGTCGAACCATCACGTACTTCTGTTTTTTCCCATCAGAAAACTGATTGTCTGTGAGGGGTGTCACAATCTACTGATGCATCAGTAAATCCATCAAAATGTATCTTAATGATAACGAGTACGTATGTCTTGCTTGACAATACACGATGGTAGACACTAATACAAAGAACGAAAGATGGATGTATTATTTTTCAAATAATCGTTAGCAGATAAAAAAAGGAAACTTTTAATAGAAAAGAAACATACAAGACAAAAAAGTTTATTGGCGTAATTTAGATAAAAGATGTTTTAGTGATTTTTTATTGTTATTCAGTCCTTAAATCGATTTACTGGTTGACAGCTGCAATGGTTGACTTTCAAAAAAAATCTATTAGATGGAAATGCGGTTTTGAAAATGGCCACTTTAGTCACGGAAATTGAAAGAGATGCAATCGGTTTGTGATAAAAAGATAATATTATTGAACTGCTAAAGAGACTGGAATTGTTTTCACAGTACGAATCAAAAGTGTTTTCTTTTAGTCTTTCAAAATGTTTTTGAAAGAATAAGATTCAAATCTTACCTTATATGAATATTTTAACTTTTTTAAAGAAACATCATAACGAGGATGAAAATTGAGTTCTAGATTTCCCCCCTAAAAAATAAAAATCCCCCACCCTAAAAATGAAATCTGCTATCCAAAATTACATTATTGTCTACATTATCATCTGAGAATTTTATTTTTAAAGTCAAGTGGTATCAGTCTGACGGAAAATCATCATTTTCTCACATGAATCCTATTTCACAATTACCAAAATTTTACCATCTCAAAATCATTCGAGT
This sequence comes from Argiope argentata, assembly GCA_026289955.1. Taxonomy (NCBI): domain Eukaryota; kingdom Metazoa; phylum Arthropoda; class Arachnida; order Araneae; family Araneidae; genus Argiope; species Argiope argentata. Next base: position 5,105,059 of record JAOUZG010002851.1, on the reverse strand, counting down.
TATAATTTTTTTTCTGTGAATAAGAATTTTTTTTCTTGAAAATTCAGCTTAAATTGATTTAAAAAAATCACATCACTATCAATTATGCAAGCGTCGAAATTATGAATAATAATTTTTTAAAGTCTCAATATAGTCTGAGTTCCAAACCTTTTATTGATAGCTAGTAAAATTGAAATACTTAAAAAAAATCATATTTACACATTGGCATACACATACAAATATAAGTTTCAATTCCCTTTCTCTCTGTTAAGCGTTCCTTACCATTTTCCTTTCTTTTCTTCTTCGGTTGATAACTTCTTACTGGACAGAATGGAGAATCAGGTACATGGTGGATATTCATGTCAAGTTATAACCCTTTGTTTGTGATAGGCCACCAAACGTGAAAACCTTCTTCTAATAACTATAAAAGAAAAGAATGATTTCTAACAAACATAAAAGCGAAAAATTGTTGTCTTAAAAGCGATAAAGGGCCAATTTTCCGCGATTGCATTTCGAAGCTTCCAAAATTCAAAATCAGAACAACACCATGTTCTGACATGATAAAAAGAAAGGCCATACTTAATAATTAGTCTTTCGTGACCAATTTTCCAATCTCGCATTTTTTTCAAAAACACCAAATCTAACACTTTCAATCGATTTTACACCTCAAGCATTTATATGCCGGCGTCCTGGCACAGTGGCAGCTCGTCTTTCCCGTTATCTGGGAGTCCCTGGTTCGAGTCCCGGTTCCGGTATGGCTACGGTGACCAGACGTCCTTTATTTCAGAGGACAGTACTTTATTTGAAGGCTTTGCCCTCTAACTTTATTTATTTCCTGAAATAAGCATATTGTCCTTTATTTTGAGAAATCGTCGCAAAATCAAATTTCTCAAATTGGTTTTCTGCAACTCTAGATCGGAGCACCCGCAACGTATTTTTCTAAATGCCAGCCGAGCCGTACGCTGGCAAACACGCAGTCGGGCCGGAGCAATGCTTGCTTCTCGCGTTAGTACCACCACCACAAGGAACTGATCTCGAAATAGATGATCCATAACCCGTGTGGTGATATGAACCCAAGCGCTCCGTGCATGGTGCAATCTACACAGTTTATCTCTGAAGCTTGCACGTTTTATCAACCATGCATTGAATATCCAAGCAATGTTTCTAAGCATGTGTTTCAATGAAGCAGAAGTTTTTGAATGGATCACTTTGCGAGAAGTCCCTGTGTGGTCGAAGGTGGAGGCAAGTTACATTTTCATATCAGAACAATGTTCAGTCGAAATATCCGACGGTGAATTATTTGACGAAATTACCCACGTAAAAAATTACATTACCAATGAAAAAATTGACGAATGGAGGCAAAACAGCAAATCCTTCCACCTAAGGAGGGTGGAGATATTTGATCACTTTAAAGCGAATCATATTGCCTTCAACAATACTTTATGTCTACCTGGAACTAATGCTCCCGTCGAAAGAATATTTTCATTAGTAAATAATATGTGGACCAGTGACAAAACCCAATTAAGTGTTAGTACATTACAAGCCAGCATAGCTGTAAAATTTAACTTTGAAATGAATTGACTTGAATTTCACGACTGTTTGAAGCGTGAACCGGCACTATTTGCGAAAAATCCATACATCTGGAAAGTATGAGCAATAAATTATTTAATATCCTATATTTACATATTAAATTATTTAAAACTCGTTGAACATATTAATGTCTGCTTCTATTGTTTTAATAAACCTTTTGAATTACTAAGTTTTTGGAGTTTTTTTTATCAGGAGGCGTACATAAATGATCGCAATATTTGGGATAATTTTGACCCTGCTCATCCCCAATCCCCATGTCACAATTTGTCACACCTTGGAAGACCTCAAATTAACATTTGTGACGTCGAACGAATGCACAAACCCCCACCCCTAACACAAAATTAATGAGCACGAATTTAAATTACCATACCCCCCTCATGTCACGTTACAAGTGTCCTTTATTTTCTCCGAAAAAATATGGTCACCGTAGGTATGGCTGTTTTCCCACTGTTCTATCTGTGAGGCGTATGAATGTGCCCCCCCGGTAAAAGGGGACTGTAAAAGCGAATGTGATGTGTGAGTAGCTAAGATTGGTCTAATTAGAGCTATTTATTAAGACACGCACCCTTGGCTTAAAATTCCTGTCTTAGTTAGCAAGCTTGCCCTTTTCAAATGCCGTTTGAAACAATAGCAAAATATTAACGTACGATGAGTAAGAAGATCAATTTTTTGGAATCTTTTATAGGTGGGTTTTATTTTCAGTTAATCTTTTCCAGATGTTCATAATACTTTTTGTTCCAATTTTGAATTTAATTAGTTGTACATATGATGTAAATATTTCCTTCTCCCCCTTTTATTTCACCGCTACTTTAGTGAAATTGAAGCCAACTGACGCATGCGTAAGTGAGCTGATGCTTTCCATATCTGAAAATAGTAGTTCCCATGCGACTTAACATAAATATTATGTTGAATGACACGCAAACATAGCATTGCTTGCGTGTCATTCAACATTATTCTCAATTGGCATCCATAAAAGTTTCTAAATAAATGAAAAATTGCGTTTGAATGAGATATTCTTGAATACTATTTGTTTCAAAATTTATGAATGTTGCAAAAAAATATATAGTGGTCATAATAAATATTTGACAAGGATGCAGTTTTCAATGTTCTATTTTATATCTCTGATAAAGTCCAAAATAATAAATACATTCCAGTTGTCAAATTACAGATTAAACTATATACTTTTCACTGAAATCAATGATTGACTAATAAATTTAAAGTGTTCCAAAAAACCGAAAATAATTCTTTAATTCGCGTAATTTCAAAACAAAAAAAAATGTATTCGACAACCGTAACTAAAATTGAAATTTCTTGTTGACTTACTAAAATATAGAGTTGATTCCAGCGGAAGATTACTACTGATAGTTTAATAAGTCTTAATCTACATTGTTCGCTGCATTTTTGCTTAAAATTTTGCGAAAAATGGGACGCAAAGGCAAAGAAACTTCAAATAAAGTTAAAGACATCATTATTCACCATTTTCTTATGGAAAAATCCAAAATTGCTGTTGTTGAAATTGTGAAAAAGCCAGAATAGCCATATACTATAGAATTAAAAAGTTTAAATAATTTGAAACGGTGGAAAATATGCCTAGAAGTCGCATTAAAAAAGATTATCGAATAAATGCATCCAAGTTGGCAAAAACTTCAGAAAACAGCAAATTAAGCATAATAAAGTTATTCCTCAAACAATTCAGAGCACTTTGAAAAAATATGATGCTCATTGTTGATCTACCCGAAAGAAACCACATATCTCCAAGAAAAACAGAAGAGTTAGAGCTCACTAAAAAGTATGTTAATAAGCCTGTAGAATTCTTTAAAAATGCTCTTTTTGCAGATGAATACAAGTTTAATTTCTTATGAAGTAGTTGTAAAGTGCTAGTTTATAGAAAACCAAACACAGAACTCGAAGAAAGAAATATGGAGACCACAGTAAAGCTCGGTGGAGGAGGAGTGATGATTTGGGTGTGCAGGGGAGCAACCTGAGTCGGGAACCTGATTCCAACAGAAGGTATCATAAACCAGTATTCGCATATCGATATCTTAAAAAATAAGTTGTAACAAAGAGTAGAAAAATTGGCCCTTTAACAAACTTTTAAGTTTTACCAGGATAATGATCCCAAACATTCTGTTTTAAATTAAAGGGAGTCAGATAAGGGTGAGTAGTGAGGAGAGGGTTCGTTTACGTTTGGGTGTGGGTGATTCAACTAGAGAGTAAGAGAGCATCTTGGCCTGCGTTTGTTTGAGTCGTCCTCCACATCGTAGAGCGGCAGGTTTGTCAGCAGGAGATTTTCGATGCTAATGATATTGCCGTAGAAGTTTTTGGCAAGTTTCATCATGAAATCTTTGATCGGGGGGATATTCAGAGCTCTCGATATTTCACTGTTTCTGTGATACCACCTCGCTGACGCTATCATTCTCAGCATTTTGCTTTCAAGGACTGTTATTTTTTTGGAGATTTGATTTTGCATTAGCAGGCATAGGTTAAAACGGGTCTTAGGTATGAAAGATAGATAAGAACTTTGCTGTCGAGAGAAAGGCCTGAATTTCTATATATGAGGGGATATTGTGCTCTAAATGCTTTATTGAATTTTTCCCTTGTGGTGTTAATGTGGGTCCTGTAATTTAGATTTCTGTCTAATGTTATTCCAAGATATTTCACATCATTTTTCCACTCAATTTCGGTTCCGTATATTTTAATCTTTGGCCAATTGTTGACTCTTTTGAAGAAAAGGATTGCTTCTGCTTTTTCTACGTTCAGCTTTATTTTCCAGATTTCTAGCCATTTTTCAAGGTTTGTTATCTGGTTTTGGTGGGGGATAATTGCCTATGAAGAGTTTTACCCTTGTGTAAGTAAGGCAGTGTCATCTGCATATAGACTAATCATTACGTTTTTTTTGTTGGGGGATGTCGTTTAAGTAGAGTAGGAAGATTACCGGGGCCAAGAGGCCACCTTGGGGAACTCCTGCTCTAAGTTTTCATTTCGTTGAGTCGGTTTGTTTGACCAGTACTGGGAAGTAACTGTCAGTAAGGTATGAGTTAATTAATTGAATTAGGGTTTGAGGGAAGTTATACGCTGTTAGTTTGTGGATGAATCTTGGAATCCAGAACTCGTCGAAGGCCTTCGCGATGTCTAGGAATATCGCAGCTGTGGGCTTTCTGTTCTTCCTGCCCTCATGAATGTACTCAATCATTCTTAGAAGTTGATGGGTTGCTGAAAGTTTGAAAATCCACCATTATCTAGGTTCACAAGTAAAATGTTGACAAAATTATTGGACGAATTAATCAAACATTAAGTTTATTTTTTATGAACATATAGAGCACTTGATAAAGACTTTGGCTTTTTAACACTTCATTCGATTATTTTCCTTTCTTGTTTCTCAAGAAAAAGAATCATTAATATTTCAATTCATTTATTTTTGACTCGCCCCATTCCATCATTTTTCTTGTTTTACCAGAAAAATTTACACACACATACATACATACATACATATATATATATATATATATATATACTACCACTTAAACTTATAAAACCTAATTTTCTTCTGCAACAAACCTTCGGAAATTTTCGAATTTGCCTTAATTTTTTCCCCTATCTTTTATTCCTGAATATAAATTTTATTGAAAAACAACTATCGTCAAAACAATTCGGAAAAGAAAACTGATTCCATAATCTTTATGAAATTTCTATGTAAGAACATGACATAAGGCAATGAAATTATTGGATATAATATAGAGAAACGGTTTTTCAATCCGAATAAAAGGAATATTACATATTTTGATAAACTGGTACAAATGGAAATGAAATGACATCATCTTGTCTTTGTCTGTTCCATTTTTTTTCTCAGAGGAATAAAAGGTATTCTTCAATTTTTTCTGGTTACTTAAACTCGTTTGAAGAATTTCGTAATGTGTTTATTTGAAAAACATGTTTTCTCGGATTTTAGAAAATTGTTTACAATTTCCTTGGAAAGGTTTTATTCTCATTACGAAGTTGGAAAACATGTTTATCAAAGAAGCGGGAAATTCAGCCCTTTCGAAAAACTATTTCTGGGACATTTTGTCGCAGCAAAGTGCTTTAGAAAAGAGAAATACTAACTTTGCTAGAGATGAGAAAAATGTTCTTAGCAGAGCAGTCCAATTTTTCTTCTCCCTCATCAAAGAAAAATAAAAACATTTGTTTTCTTAGAAAAAGAAAAAAATAAAAGAACATTTTTTAAAAAGAATTAATTGCAATTATTTATACTGCTATCATTTTCCAATTTTCAGTCGAATAACATCGTGCCTTTAGAATTTGATCTGATTCATCAATGCTATATAAATAAACTTTTTTTTTACAAAAGAAGACGTCGTCTGGTTTTCTGATCTGTTGTTTTATTTCTTTAATTTCCTTTCAAATAACATAATTTAGAACTTCATTTGCTCTATCAATATTTATTTTATTTCTTGGCTTAAAAAATATCGACTGGTTCTCTAATTTAATGTTTATGCAATCAGATTTATTCAAAAAAAATTTACAGGATTGAACGTTAATTTATTTAAGTGAAATTCAACTCCCTCTTTAAAATTTATGAGCTGTCAAACAACGAAAATAAAACCATCTGAGACAAATGGATGTTTATTATAGACCTTAAGCGCTTCTTGTTAATCTGGGAACACATTTACGTCTTTGATGAAGAAAGATAGTATAATCTTTGTCTGAGATAATGTTCCTCTTCCCGACGACGTGCCACGTAATATGTTTTCGCTTTTATTATGAGGGGCTTACGGGAGATTAGCTAGTTTCCCCGGATTTTTCTTGAATTATTTAGTAGCGTGTGACTTTCACATTAATTGGAGTTGCTTATTTATGAAAGATAAAGAATTGTCTTTGCCATCGGCGTTAAGACGCACTTATTTATTCACAGCTTTTGAGGGAAAGTAACACAATGCCAAGGTATTGAATTAGCTTTTCATTTTTGAGATGTGAGCCTATTCTTCTGTCTTAAATCATTATTCAGAATTCTAATAGGAATATTTCCTTTGTTTCTTAACGTTTCCTTACGTTTCAGCTAAACTTTTACTTGTATACTGAATAGAATGTATTCGGAAAGTTTGCACGTTTCACAGATGAAAATGAATTCCGTGAATATATGCCGCTGGAAACAATGCTGTAAGGCAGCTTTAATGATAACTCTGTTATGGAAATGCTTTTGTTGTTGTACGGTGAGAAGTCAACAAGGTGGATAATGGATAACAAAATTTTATATCACAAGGAAAATACAAAACTAAAGTAACAAAATACAACCCAAGTATGCACAAAGACAATCACTTGCCGAAATCAGAGACACATATGCAAACAGCAAATCGTTATTAACAGTAACATCATATAGCATTCAAATTCATTTAGAAAAGTCCCCCTGGATCAACGCTCCAAAGTGGGCATTGATAATAGTGCAAAATTTTTCATTTAAAATTGTTTCTGGGATTGAGTATGGAATTTACCACAAAATTCTCTCAACCCAGCTCCTAACAGATTTATCGTTATAATTCTTGTATTTTCTGGAACCTCCGTTTATGTCATGATATAATCGCCATAATCGGAGAAAAATGATCTGAAATCCACTCAGAGTTCATTAAAAATATCTATATATCTCTCTTTTTAGCAATTATATAATGTTTTAAGAACGCATTTTCTAGCTACATACTTGTCTATAATTAATATATAATAATATAATTCGTTTTTTTAACGTTTCATGTATTTTCATGCACATGATTAAAATATCAGGGAAAAATTATCTAGGAATTAAATGCAAAACCTAAAGTAAAAGAATGAAAGACATGACATTTAGTATGAATACATAGTAAAAAGGTGAAAACAAATCAATTTTCATAAAAAAAGGAGTGTGTGAAGATTCTTGTATGGAAAGATAATAATACATAAAAATTTCCTATTTTCAGACAATGGCTCTTCTAAGAATTATGACATTTGGTGTTGATAGAGTTTTACGCACTATCTTCTTTTCATTATTAAACCAATTATTATCATTTACTAATATTTTCTAGAAAAAGTACATTAAAGTAATTATTGCTACCCAAGTTTTCACCATTTCATTATCCGTTATAGAAAGCATATATCGCTGATAAATATTGGCTTCTTAACCAACTTGAAAGTTGCTGAATGGCCACCATTTACTCTGTTTATCAATTATAAAGAAATATCATCTATAGAAATGTAAAGGATAACATTTTATCACTGCATATGCTTGCGATATAAATATATATCTGATTGTGCAATATTCCCCTATAGAAATTTTTTGTAAGTTATCGAATATCAGTTATGCAATTATATGAAAAAAATCCTTTAAAATTGAAACTTCTTTTAAAATAAGTATAATTCATTATTTTAAAATAGGTATAATTTTATAATCTCATTAAAAATGCATTTTAAATACTTTTCAGGCACTTATTATTAAAAATCATATTTTTAAAGGAACATTTTTTTAAAAATTAGTTATTTAGAATTATTTAAATTCTGAGCAACAGCTCAAAATGAAAGGAATTGACATTCACAATATTTAACTTAACTGTTTAGTATAGGACAAGGAAATTAAAAATAGGGAAAAGACGACGATTTTTAAATAACGTAATTAAACAACGAAATCGTTCGGTTTTAATACTTTCTGCAAATCCATTTTTATCAGTTAAAATCTATTAAAAGGACTTTAACGTTATTTATAATTATCTTAAACATACAATGAAAATAATTTTAAATTTTAAATTAAAAGATCAGGCGTTCAAATAAAACAGCAAAGAATCTTTATTTTATTGGATAAAAAAATTGATCTTTAACGCAGATGGAATTTTTTTTACGCTATCATAATATTGTTCATATAATTTAATGTTTTTTAATATCTACTTTTTAATTTTAAGCTTTTTGATTAATATTTTTAAAAAGTAAAATGTCAGCATTCAAATACCATCTTCCCCCTTTATTTATTTATCCTAAATGACTCTGAGTGCATATTTGGAGTTCTCTTCTAAATGATCACCCCGATAGCTTAAAGTAATCAAATTGCTGTTATTTAATTTGCCCATGTCAAAGTAAAATTCGATTGAGCTAATAAGCAGTGATATTTATTAGAAAAGGACGAGCAAATGATATTTATCAAAGCTTATATAAAATTATCTATGACAGTAGCAAAGGGGGCATTCCTTTTTCCGCACAGCAGATTCTCTCAACCCTACAGGAGATTCCCTCCAGATAATTGAATATGTGTTTTTTCTCCAGAGAATTAAATACATATACGTATATGTTGTTGCCAGTTTTGTGTAGTGATACACTTCGTAGAAAGAGACAATGGAATAAGAATCTGCTTGGTTATATTTTTTGGTGTCTATACGTTACAACCAAATAATTAATTTAAAAAGTAATTAATTACTAATGATAATTTAAAATTACCAACAATATTTAAAAAAATTCTACGCATATTATCTCAGAGACGTTTATGATTCTATAAGAACCAAAATTTGTGGAAAATATGTTTCGAAAAAAAGACCCCCCCCCGTTGTGGCTATGTCATGGACACGGCTGTGTGTTGTACGTGAATACGTTTATGTAACGTGTTATATTTTTGAAATAACATATTTTTATTTATGTATTTCGGATAAAAGCAAGGAAGCAAAAAATTATTGTGTTAAACTATATCTTTATTAGTTATAGGTCTGTGATACAAAAAGTACGACACAAATGTCATACAAGATACATCGAGATTTCTGGTAAAAATTAAATCAATACAGGTATTATCAAAAGTAGTTAAGTAGTTGAACATGAAGCATGAATTGAGCATGAAGTCAGGCAATGAGTGGTTTTGTGAGACATCAACATTCAAGTCTCCTACTATCATAACTAGTGTAGTAAGATGAGGCTCGTAATCGGGTATAGTTTTAGGTTTTATTATTATCATTCAATTGTTCTTGAGAAGCCCTTTCCAACCGCATACGATTTCTGTATAGTTTTATCTTTTCGGCTCGTATAAGCCGACTTTATATATTTTTGATAACACTTTTGTCACTACTTTAAACTAATGTTTTATATGCAATCGATCGATTTTGACGACATCTGACGATTAAAGCTTAAACGAACATCGTAGCTTCTCCTAGTCCAAAGTTACACTAATTGTAAATCTCGATACGCAGCAAATAACCTTAAAATGGTTTAATACTGATTCATTCTATTTAATTAAATTTTAATACTTTAGATAAAGTTTTAGCATCTTGCAATGAAAACTGAAATCGACAGGCAGAAGCTCGGTCGGTTAAATGCGAGGATTTCGGTATTTTTCACTTGAAGGGGAAGAATGCGACTTCAACTCTTGTAAAAATCAATCATTTTTTGATAAATTATTTATATTAATTGTAATTATTTAATAAAAAGTAACTAAAATAAAAATTTTCTTTGATGACCAAAGCAGGAATTGGCCTCCAAATTTTTATATTATAATTTGTATACTTAGTACAAGTGGATGTAAGTAAAAACAGTATATAAATAGATAAATAGTAGAAATAGTTTTACAATATTTGAAATATTTTCTCTAATGCGTCTTCATTGTTTTAAATAATGAAACAGTATCAAATCAGTTTAGAGAAACAAATTCTAGAATTGTAAAATTTTTCTAAAATTGAAAAGAATGAGGTGCAATTACACTCCAACATGAATTTGAAATGGATTCAATCCCCCCACCCCCCATTTTTTTAAGCACTACAAAAAGCTCGTGACAGAAATGTCTATGTTTTAATTTACTGAATCACTTCAAAAATGGCATCATTAACTTTTTCATGCATTATTCCCAGCTTGCTGACGGTATATTTTACCATTTCGCTTGCCCAAATTCCTTCCGTATGTTCCGAAATAATATACCACATTGACTGAAACCATCGGTTCTATTCTGTGAATCCCGCCATGGAGGAATTTTTCTCTGAAACGTCCGGGGCTTTCAACGCCCACCCCGTGTGTTCGTGGGTGAGATGTTCGAGGCGGAAAAGGCGGTGAAAGGTAAATGGCATTGTCAGACCCCATGAAAGGAAGATGTCGTCAATGCCCGTTCGCGTCTCCTCAAAGACGCCGACGCCCGCTCTGGATTCCGCCATCAATAAAGCGCGCCAATTAGAAGGGGTGGTTCACGACGTATGTAAATCTCTTTCCAATAGGCACTTAATTATGATTTCAAGTGCCGCTAATTATGAAGGGGGAAAAATTCATAATTGGGAGAAAGGGGCTTGTTGCGCGGAAATGATGATGGTAATAAAAGATAACGGAATGTATTCAGGCGTGCAGAAGTTCGTCAGGATCGTTCGGCGAGTGGATTTTTCGAACCATAATTTTTGAATGAGATGTGCGTTGTTTGGGTAATCTAATACAAAGGATCGATTATCTTATTTGAAAGAGCTTTTATGTGGTTTTGGAATGAGAGTAACTTGCTGTAAATTAACTTCATGGTAAATTGCTAGACGTGATTTTTCTAAACTGAGTATTTGTTGGAGTTTCTATTTTGTTTATTATCCGTAAATCATTAATTTGATGATTATTTGGAGAAAAATATTAAAAGACGCTTTTATTATAATGGAAATTGTTAGTTTCATTGCTTAGGTTTTAGGTTAGGTTACATTTCCTTAATACATTTTAAGGTTCTAAGAGAAGGACTGAGTAAACAAACAATTTTTTTTAGATGAGTTTGTCTAGAAAAATTATTTTCTGTCAGTAAGGAAATCGTCTAATAAGAATGAGAAGACATTTTTTTTGACGAACTAGATTTAAAAAAAAAAGAGGATGCCTTATTCGGCATAAAGCATAAATAACAAAAACATACAAGAAGTCTACAGGTAGTATCTTATTTGAAGAAATTTATGACCCAAGCAGACAATAAACAGACATAGCACTCAGACTCTAGCTAGGGAGCTTTCTCTCTCTCTCTCTCTCT
>JAOUZG010002851.1:5069160-5082679 GCA_026289955.1 Argiope argentata | reverse complement strand
AAAGGATATGCATTTTGGATATAATTTTGTAAAGTTGTTAAAACTGAAATATACTAGAGAACTGAAATTTTAATTCCAGAATCAAATTCAGAATTACAATTATCTACTTTGTTGCGTTTATGAGTTATCACGGTTATATTTATATGTGTTTAAACACCTACCAACAATTAGCTCATTGAATGGCTTTCCTAGAAATTTTATATTAATATGTATCTTCCTTTTTAAAGCTTTATACCAGATCTTGACCATCAATCTTTTTATATTTGTTTTCGTTTCCCTTTTTTTAATACCAGACAATTAGATATCCTATTAATGAGCTTTTGTTAAGAATTTAGAATAGATATCTTCATATTTTATGTAAAAACTATATTTACCAAATATATATATATATATTACCTATATTCCTAACAAAATATAAAAACAATATATATATATATATATCCTAACAATATATATATATATATTAACTATATTACCTATATTCCAAATTTCACCCGTCTAATTTAAACGTGCTTTAGACTTATCATTTTCCAAGTAGAAAAACATGATACCAAAAATATGTTGTCTTACTTTGTAAATTCTGAAACTACCGAATTCTCCATGCCTAATTTTTTGACGATTATACTACTTTCTCTGTACACGAGAGCATACAAAGAGAAATATGTAGGATAGTTATAATCGAACTGCTTCTACAGATTTGGTTTGCTTTCCTTATATGCCCTAAGGATTGGCAGTAGTGAGAAATCACCTGATATGTAAACTGGGTCTATCATTTCCCCTGAGGGTATTAGAACGGGGCAGGAGTTGTGTTGGTTCCATTTCCTGTAATTGTCACTTACCTGAGGGAAGGCTACTGTGATGGCCAATAGGTCAATAAGCCACAGTTCCCGTGTTACTGTCGCTGAGGTTGGTCACTCACTGCCCGGAGGACTTAAGCAGAACAAAGATAAATCTCCTGTAGTTGAATACCTTACGGTACATTATTATATTAACAAGAAAATCATAGAAGATTTATCACCACAGCAATTTGAATTTTATACTTTCAACCATTTCAGCCATGCATTGTGCCATTTATTATTTTATTTATCTAAGTAATGAACAAAATAGTAGTCATAGAGTAGCACTCTTCCCCATTTCGTAGATAATTTTGAATTCTATGTAAAAGATAATTAAGGCTGTTTCCCTTCCGCAATTATACGGTGCCTCTGGTCCTTAGTAGAGAGGACTTGGCTTTAAAACTAGAGCATCTCAGGTTTGAAACCCTATTTCACCGAAGGACAGTCGTGAAAGGGGATCTGTTACCCGTTAAATCTCTCAGGGACAAACGTCCTCCAGCTGGGGTGGTGTTCAGTAGAGAATGGATGCCAGCTGAGGTGTCGTCCTCATCATTTGACCACGGTTCATACTGAGGAGATCCATCCCAAAAATAACTCTAATGTTGCTTTACAACGGGACGTTAATCTAACTTAATTAAACTTACTTTAATTATACGAAAATTCATTCATAATTTTTAAAACCTGTTTTTTTTTTTCATGAATATATTATGCTATGAGATCAGTAAGTATTTTGAATGGTTGTTCAAAAACATTGCTTCCATCAATGATAACTTTTAATTTGATTGGTTGATTTGAACAAAGTTTCAGATTAATCGGTTATACATTTAAATGATTTTATACTATGTTTGGGAACTAGGAGAGTTGAGATGGATTCATCCCTAGAATTAAGAATAGAAGGACTTAGTTTAATTTATCATTGAATATGAATACCATTGAAGGATCATTGGTAAGAGAGGATATAATTTAAGAACAATATAAGAGACATAAATATGGGTATGAGAAGTTTCGGTATGGTTGATAGTTTTAGCTTTCATATTGTGTAAAATCATTGCCTGGAGTAAGTATTCTAAATAACTTTTCTAATAACGGATTTTACGCAAATCGTATTCCAACGGATTCTCATATTTTTGCATCTCCCTTCTCCCGCAAAATCGTAGTGGTAATCTGTTGACATGGTAAATATTTTCATTTCGGAAAATTTCTGTGATATTGAGGGCGATTTGATAATTTTGACTGTAATATATACTAAAATATTCAGTATAACACTCTCGAGAGTTTGTTGTGTTTGAAAGAAAATGCAATTCTGACTACACCAAATAAATCATCTGTTAGGATTAATACCTTTCTTCTAGAAAAAGTAATAACTGACGAGATGAGGTATGAATCTGTGGATACAGTTATAGAAGTAGGAAGTTGGAAAGGAGACTGTTCGTTTCCCTGTGGAGTTTCTACACATACTTTATGCAGCGGGAATACCACCTCATATTCCTTATCTGAAAATCGATACACCAATAATGTTGTTGCGTAATTCAAACCTTCCAAAATTGTGTAATTTAAAACTACAAATAAAAACTATGCCGAGAAACATCATCGAAGCAACAATTTTTACAGGAAAGTATGAGGATAAAAACGTATCCATTTCGATAATCCCTATGATTCCATCAAATAAGGATTTTAAATTCAAGCGGTTGCAGTTTCGAGTTAGAAATTGCTTTGAAATGACTATCTGTAAAGCACAAGGGCAGAGTTTAAAATTAGTCGGCGTAGATTTACAAAATGACTGTTTTTCTCATGATCAATTTTATGTGCTGTTTTCAAGAATAAGTTTACCTGAGGATCTCATCGTTTTCAAACAGAAAAACGTACGAAGAATGTTGTCTACAGAGAGGTTTCGTAAAATTAAATGTATTTGTTTGCAGTTTTTTTAATATATTTAACTGTTATCATAAGTTTCATGAGAATGAAATGTTATAATTATTAGAAACAAATTATTGTGATGAAAAATAAAAATTTTGTTGCTATGTATTAAGATTGCTATACATAAAAAGTCAGGGACAAATGATTATAGCTGATTACAAAATATGATTTAATTGATAAAAAAGTAAGCAAGTATTTAAAAAAATTCAAAACATATTCATTTTATGTTGGCAATTTTTTTGGTGTAGCCTTACTGGGGATCCTGTCACGTTACATAACGGGGACGCATTCCATTACGCAGTACCTCATGGGTGATGTGGAAATCTGTGTACAACAGGCGTTGGCGTTATATTTCCAGACATTAAAATTTTTAAATTTACATTATTTATCAATTTTAAATTAGACATTTTGTAAATATAAGAAATCAAGGTTCACATTCAAATTGATAGAATGCCTAGTGAAGAAGGCGGGTATCAGCTATATATATATACAGAGAGAGAAAGAGAGAGAGATTTAAAAATTTACATAGATAACTATTATTAAATAAGAATACTTACAAAACGCGCGTGGCTTTGTCTACGTTGCCGAAATTCGACAAAATAATAACACAATAACAAAAAATACCTCTTCGAAAATTTTAAGAGAAAATGAATTAGATTTTCCGCTTTTATTCTTCTTTATGAAAATGATATCGTCTGTTGAAATGCAGACGAGGAAATTCGAAACAATTAAGTGCAAAGGAAAGCGCGCTTGAAAAAAGGAAAAAATACGATAAAATTAGACATTTTATTTTAAATATTGTAATTAAAAATATGTGTGAAATTAATTTTCTTGGTTCCTGCGCCTGTTTGTCCATGATAGACGAAGACCGAAACTCACAATAACAATAAAAATGTAAATAAAAAATATAATATTAAATTCAAGTAATTCAATTCGTCTTCGTTTGTTAATATTGATTTTAAAAACTGGAAATAAGTAAACTGAAAATGTACGTAATTATTAAAAAATTACAGTTTTATAAAGATTTTCAGGGTTCTTAGTTTTCGAATTTGGCTACACTGCGAAATTGGCGAAGAATAAAAACTTACTTCAGAGACTCGGCCATACATCCATGAAGAAACATCAATCAATAAAAGACAATTTATTAAAAATCTATGAATAACAGGCAATTGATTAAAATTCAATGAGCAAAAAAAATGTTTATATAAAAATCACTAATTGAGGGTAGTTTGATCATTAATTTTTTTTTGTTAAGAACGTTCTATTAATAAAGCTCTAAAAATTTTAAAAACGTGATAGAATTATAATTTCAGATGTAGGAATTTTAGACTCATATTTTAAATTTCTGTTGAAAAAGTTAATAATATTTAACTTTTATTTCAAAATTTGCTAAGTTATGTAGCAAGCGCAAATCGTATTTCTTTATTCCGAGAATCATTTGCTTTTTTTTTCGACAGTGAAAATATTTTTCTTTTTTCTTTGCGGTCATTACAAAAATTACCTAACAGAATGAATTAAACATTTTGTAAGCAAGATTTTAAAAATTAGTGCTTAGAGATGAATTAAAACCCCATTACGACTACCTGTATGACAAATTTAATAGTTAAAAGGACGGTGAATTGTACAGAATTGCAGACAAACGCATTCACATATTCGAATAAAAACGTTCTTTTATAAGTATAGATTTACTTAAATTTCCATTTTCTGTTAGTTTGAATTCCTTTCACAATATACGAAAGTATACGAATAACAATATACGTAATTACCATACTAATATAAGCATCATCTTTGATATTCGCCTTGAATGAATATAGCAAGAAACCACCTGTTTCTATTACGTCTAAGACTCGCTATGAATATTAAGATTGTAATTAAATTTTGAAAAGCCTTTGTAATCTGAAATCTTTCGCACCATCTTTCTAGATTAATTTATTCTACGTCAAAAGTTCTCGAATTTTATTTATCGATACAAAGCTTTTTGGTGCAACGAAACGAACTAAAATGAAGCGACTAAAATCGACTTCGCAATAATGCATCTTGCCAAGATTTCGCCTGTTCTTTAACGATTTTGTGTACCTGATGACTAGACGAACGGATTTTCAATCGTTAATCATGTTTCTGTAGTTTCTTTTAAGAAAATTGGAGTGGGTGTTCATTGAAAGTGTTTCCAGCTTTTCTAAAAGCCCAATTACATTATTCTCTCTGAGTATTACAATCCAATAATTCTTCAAAATAAGGTATAAAGAATATGAGTAAGCATATGTTAAGAAAATGCGTAGGAAATTTGTTCTTAATTTTTACATAGAGGATAAAAGGGAAATAAAATCTCACTTTGTTGACTTTATAAAAATGTCTTTTAAATTTTAAAATAAACCTTAAATTAAAAGATTGTTTTGATAGATGCTATGCATGTTTGTAAACACTTGTATTTAACTTCATTTATTTCAGCCTTTTAAAGAAGAAATTTAGTGATATATTTTCATTCACTTCCTGGTGCACTGCTGTTTCCAGTTTTGAACACTTATGTTTATCTTCTCTTTTATCTTTTCAGAATTAAATCGTAAGTTTAGGATAAATAAAAATCTATAAATTATTTGCCATAATAAAATGATAATTCTAGTGCGTAGTATGAGGATTCTAATATCTTTTAAAGCGAAGCATTTATAGGAAGTTAAAAATCTCTAATAAAATGGTTTTGATAATTCAGCGTTTCCACAAAAGAGACAAGCTCCAGCAACTTGCGAAAAATTTCTCAATGTCTTTCAGTCCCACTTGATACGAGCCTCTAATTCTTCATCTTATCTTACCAGGTAATTTGATAATTACAATCACAAGCTGACTACACTGACCCGCTGGAATGCACACGGTAAAACTTGAATGACCAGACTACCACAATAACTTGAATGACTATAGACCACCTTGAGTGATCACATCAAAACTTCAATTATCATGGCAACACTGGTAGGAACTGTGGTTGAGTATGAGAACCGTTACCACTCTTGGTGCAACCTTTGTCAAAGGAAGTACGTCCTGTCATTCATGGGGGGAGTCAGACCTGCACCTTTTCTTACATCCACGGGGGGGGGGGGGCAGAACCAACTATCATATCGGAAGCTTCTCATCCTGAATCACGTGGAGCCTCCCCCCCCCTCTCATCGGTGTGACGATCTACTGGATAAAAATGGAATTGCGAGCGACTGTCGAAAGTGATTTCTCCTTTCCCACAAAGAAGCAATTTTATCCTTAACTTTGATATTTCTGTGGACAATCGATTACGCACTTTAAAAAAGTTCTTCATTCGGCTAAATGTGTATATCCGAAATTTCATGCAGATCTAAAACATTCATTAAAAGATTTCTTTCAAAAATTCACGCATCTAATTTTTTGTGCCTTTTAATTATACTGTGGCTCACTGTAAAACCCAGCATTTGATTCACATGTAAATTTTCTATTAAAATCGCTAATAATAAATTTTGGCCATTAAAGTTTTGAAGTTTCGAATAATTATGTTCATGTTTCAAAGAAAAACAAACAGATTGTTTTTCCTTTGACAAATTTATCTCGAAATTTGATAGAGCGCTGATCACAGACAAAATTTTATTATATTATTTCTTTACCTCTTTGAACTATCGCATCCCAGACAGAGATAAAGACAAAGAAAGATACTTTTTCGTTAGCCGAGTGGCAGTAAAAAATCGCCAAATAATGAACGATTCCACCAAATTTCTTTGGCGGTTTCTCTGATTTTTCTGATTTAATATAATTTAAAATGAAAATATTTATCAAATTCTCGTGGTTAAATTCTCGATAATTATTATATATTCTAATTTTATAATTCTACGAGATGGTAACAAAATAAACAAATAATTTGCGTGCAAAGTAAATCAACCAGATTATTTGTGACATCATTGCTAGTCTCTTTAATTCTTATTCTTCTTTTAACTCAGAGTCAAATATCATCATCTGATAATGAATCACATTTATTCCCTTTCAATTTCCTCTTGGATATTTGAAAGTACGAACATCATAAGTACGATTGGGAAATTTCTGTTATTTAGTGAAACAATGTTGATTTATTTTTGTTTTTATTTGCCTTGACGACCAAAAGAATCAAGAAATGGACGTCTTTTGCAGGCACCAATATTTTTCTCTTTAAAGAATTTGTTTAGAGACTAATCGTAAATATTTTCAACGTCCAATAATACTCTGGTGATTGTTTAAAAATTTAAAGAATATATGTAAGCAGAATAAAAATAATATCCATGCATACTTGTAACCATAAGAGGAAATCTAAAAATAGTATTTATTTTAAAAAAAAACAAGCATTATGATGTAATAACCTTTCGTATAAAGAGGAGAATAACGAACCGATCGATTCAATTGAAAGGGAATTTCAACCACTTAATATCTGATATGAATATTTACTAAACTCTCCATCTTATGACAAACTGAATCATTCAAATTCCTGAACAGAGTATTATTAAACAATTTTTCTTTAGTCCTCACTATAATATACATTTCAGCTTCGGCTTTTATCTGGAAATTGGAATTCCTGAGTAGAGTTTTAAATATCTGCATTCTCTTTCTATTACGTATAAAAGTCCTATTGAATTTCAGATTATAATTAAATTTTTGAACGCTCTTACGATTTCATATTATTTTTGTAACTTTTCATAGCTTTATTTATTCCGCTTTTAATTTATTTGACACTTCTCCAAGAAATTTTCGTGAATTCTATTTATAGTTGCAAAATCGTTTGGATTCCGAAAAATAAGCTGGAAATGAAGTTATTAAAAGCGTTTTAACCATGAAGCCTCTTGTTAAAGATTTCGCTTCTTCGTTTGACGATTTACGTCTCAGATCACCAGAGGAACGTGTTTTCAATTATTAATCCTATTTTAATAGTTTGTCTCGCTCAAAATTCTAGATCATATTTGTTGAGAGCATTTTGAGCATTAAGTAAAAGAGCGAGTGCATTATTTTCTTCGAGAGTTTTCAATCCAATCATTCCCTTAAAGAAGACGGGACGTCAAAAAATATTTCTTAAGTGAGTGCGAAATTCGGATGCATAATTTGAAAGAAAAGCGGAGGGAGGACGTGGAAATATTATTCTTTTTCTGTTTATAAAATGGTTTTTAAAGCTCGTATTCTAGTTTTGGACTTAAGAGGACTCTTTTGATGTGTGGAGCACATGTTTTTGAATATTAAAAGACTTTTTAATAATTTTTATTTCAATTTTTGCTTTAATTTAATTTTAAAACAGGGTATGTATTTTAAAACCAAATACGTGACATTAGATAGAATGCAATTTATTTTTTTTTAAAAAATAAATTTGATTGATTCAACTGGAGTTAAGACAACAAATTTTCATTTCCAATCATATGTAAGACATTTTCGGGCAGAAGGGATTTATATAAAGCATTTCTAGTTGTAATAAATAAATAACTCAAAACAAAAATATGAAGAAGTAATCTTTAAAGTAATCTTAATCGCTTAAGGAATTTTTTTGGCCCCAATTATATTCAATAAGTGCAACCCATTACTGTGAAACGATAACATTTATTTTTTGTTAAATCAACCTAATAGTTTTTTTAATTATCAAATTTATCAGGTGTTTCTTTTCATGGTAATGCCTTCAATGGTTGATAGTTAAAAATGAGGCGATCCAAGAATTGTGATTTTTGACTGATATTTTGGGAATTAGGAGTATAAGCTCAATAGGAATCTCTATAAACGCAGATATAGATTTTAAGTGACTCTAAGTCAAAATTCCAATATTTAATTACTAAACTATCCACCACAGGGAATCAACTGATTCGGAAGAAGTAATGCTCCATAGGATATTCAATTAAATATTGATTCACCTTAGTCTCTAATTAGCTTCTTTAGTAAAATAATTTTAAGCTTCAAACTCCCATACTCATTATTGAAGCTTGCAATGCTTTTTTAATTATACTACATATCTCTCCGTCAGCTGCCGTCAGATTTAAATTTGAACGTGTAATGGAAGAGATAAAATTTCAAAAAATATGATTTTTTTATTGAAACCAATTAATTTTTAAAAATATAACAAGAGAAAATCGCATCTCTCGGCATTGCAATCTTACAAGTTGTACATAATTTTTTTTATATAACATGTGAGATATTTAAAGGAATTGATCAAATTATTAGTTTAAAATTTCTCAGATTATTCATAAAATTCCATTCTGCATTCAAAAAGATTTAAATATGGTAAATAACATTTTATTTTATTTCAGTCAGTAAATGTTCTCTGAAAACAATCATGAAGTTTACATTTTGTCTAATCCTTCTGTTTCAGATTGATTTTAGAATAAAGTTTTCAGGGTTAAACCCCTAAGTTCCCTTAGTTCTCAGTTTTAAAGAAGTTCATTGCATCTAAACTCATCGATGGCGATAAATTCATTGAGTCATCTCAGACGATTTAATGACACTAATAAGCTGTGTGAATATTCTCATTCCATTGACATGGGCAGAGATCCATTACTTTTAAAGATTTTGCGTTCATGTTAGATTCCTATTAATTTAGAAAGATTCTTGTTCTCGCATTGTAGTACTGCAAGCATTCAGATCACAACAATTTAAAATATTCATCAGAAAATCCGTGGAATCCCGGATTAAAAATCCTTATTTCTGTTTTAACATTCACAGACAGGCCAATAACAGTATTTCAAAGGATGTGTTCAAAAGTCTCCCCTATTATAATTTAATTTATACACGAGAGATAATTACAAAATAATCGTGGGATCTTGAAAGGATGCGACTAATAAAATTTCATTACTATCTTAAATGTTATGCAGAAAAATAAAAAAAGCAGATGAGAAATTTTTATTATCTCACTTTCTACGGCTGGAAATAAAAAAAACCAGGTTAGAGTTTTCAGAGGTAGGCGAACTTAATCTGATACTAAACAGTAATTTGAAGAAGATGTTTATTTTATCAAAGAGATATTGGAAATGTTTTTGACAGTGTTTTTGAGTTACAGTATTATTTTTCTATTCGCAATTCATTAATTTAGACTATACTGTAGGCCATAACACGCGCCTTATCTATACTACTATTATAAATGTGAAAGTTTGGATGGATGATGTGAGTCAATAGCGCTAGAACAGCTGAACGACATTGGATGAAATTTAGAACAGAAATAGTAGTCTAGAATAGGGCATATGCTACTATTTATTCTGGTTAGTTGAGTGATTAATTTTTGATTTTCAAATCTTCCCACCAAATGAATAAAACTTTAGTCCCCCCCCAATCTAATGAGGTTAGGTGTAAATTGTTTTTGACCGATTATTCCAAACGATTCTGTTTATTTTCTTAATTATTTGATGAATTTGAAACTAAAAATTGTTAATTAACCGATTTTTTGGATATTTTCTGAAGTACTTTTGAATTAAAATAAAATAGACAAAAAGGACATAAAAAATTTCTAATCTGTAATGCGTTGTCCCATTTGGTGTCAGTCCGTCTGTTCCAATTACCACACATACACATCAAAATTTCCACGCGTATGAAGTCGTGGTTAAAAATCAGTCCGTCTGTTCCAATTACCACACATACACATCAAAATTTCCACGCGTATGAAGTCGCTGTTAAAAACCAGAACTATAAATAACTCATAGGTTGAAATATTTTATTCTGTTTCTATGTATTAAAATTTTTACTAAATTATAATAGCTCCACTTATGCCGTCAACATGCTGACGGTTTCCATCCTCCGACCGCAATTGGTCCCGCAGCCGTCAGATTGATGCCCTGGCTGAAGATATCCCGAATGGAATCTGTTTACATGACCATACATCAGCCACAAGTGTTTGGTCCCTTCCGCCCTCTCGACCGCACAATCAATCGAGAAAAGGTGGGTGGCGAGTAATTGCCTCTTTAGAAGGGAAAGATTGCTGATAGCAGCGTCTGGACTTCCAGCGGAATGCCGGCAGACGATTTATGACATGCCACCCCCAACCCTTTCCCGGGGAATAAGAAGACAAAAGCAATTGCGGATCGATCCGACTACTTGTTGGAGTTTCCAGCGAGGTACAATGACTCCTCATCGCGAATGATTTAAATTAGGGGATTGTTGCTGTCATGGATGATTCAAGGAGATTTCATGGACGGTTACACAATGACTTACTTACTGATGATATTTTAATGCATCGATATTTTCGAAATAGAATCGATTTTTTTGATTTTTAAGCAATGTATATCTTTCTGAAAGTATTTAATTCTGTTGATTGTTAGTCATAGATTATACGAAAAGATTTGGGGTTAATTAAGGACTGAAGTAATCCAATATTGTATTCTACTGACATTTTTATGGAAGACTAAATTTGTCAAAATTGTATTCTACAGATATTTTTGTAGAAGACTAAATTCGTCAAAATTGTATTCTATTGTTATTTTTTGTAGAAGACTGAATCCGGCAAAGTTTTTCTACTGATATATTTATAAAAGGCTAAATTCGCCGAAATTGCATTCTACAGATGTTTTTCAGAAGACTAAATTTGTCAAAATTGAATTCTACAGATATTTTTGTAGAAGTCTGATTTCGTCAAAATTGTATTCTACTGATATTTTTGTAGAAGACTAAATTTGTCAAAATTGTATTCCAATGATATTTTTGTAGAAGACTAAATTTGTCAAAATTGGATTCTACTGATATTTTTGTAGAAGACTGAATTCGTTGAAATTGTATTCTATTGATATTTTTACAGAAGGCTGAATTTTTGGTTTATGGATTCTCTATATGTTATAGAATGTTTTCATATATTACGGTTGACGGGATGTTACACAGTGAGCTTATAATAGATAATATTCTAAGAGATTGACGTAGTTGAATATAACTAAATATTTAAACAAGAAATAAATATTATGCAATATTACGCTATGTTTCAAACTAAAATTTATTTGACAGATATCTCCCCATGTTTAAAAGAGAAAGAAATTCGTAATATCTCATTCAAAAAAAATACGGTCTCTAGAAGCATATGACATCCTGTCAATAAGAATTTATTTGTCTAATGTTTGATTGGTAAAAGTGATTTCATTCATGTAAATTTTTATAAAAGCAGAAATTAGTCAGTTAATTCTTTCATGTTCTTCAGTTTTAATTTCTTAGTTTCATACAATTAGTTCAATCTTTCTACGAAAACTAAAATTATTGTTTAAATCTCCAAATTAAAGCATTAATGTTTGAAAAACATTTGGAGTCGAAATTGATAATGTAATTCTCAGATTTTGCAGAATTATAATTGTATTTATCAATAAATTCTTCCATGATATTTCAAAATTTGTTATAATGGTTTTAAATCATAATTAGATATAATTCAGTTTACATTTACTAGTGTAGCTATCACAGAATAAGAATGGCTGAGAAACACGAATCGTGTGAAGTGAAATATGAGTTTTATCTTCTCCAAAAAATCATTATTAAAAATTGGTGGATCGATGAGCACTTTAGTAGTGAATTGCTCAATCTTGTTGATCTGGCCGTTATAAGATTCCTGCTTTTGATCCAAGAGGAACACAAATATTGTCTAATTTTAATTTAAAAGCAACTCACCTTTATAACCTATAAGATTCCTACCAACGATGGCATATAGATTTAACAAATTTATTTTGTCCGACTAAAAATAAAATAGTTCCCGTTTATCACAAGTTGACCTATGCACAAGTCCTTTATCGATAAGTTGCCCTATACTTTATCAAGTTCTGATAAAAGCCCTACTACCAAGTTTCTATAAAAATACTAAGAAAATTATCGTTAGTAAAAAAATATGAAAGAATTTTAGTAAAAAGAACAGCTTTAAATTAAAAAAAAAACTCATGCAAGTTATTACCTATTGTAATTTTAATTTATTCAAAATAACTTTGATGCTATTGTAAACATGAGTAATTATAAAAAGGAATGAAACATTTTTAGCCTTGAGAAATATAAATGCCTAGACGCATGGACAAAGATTTTCGTCGGTTGTATAATTTAGATGTTCTTGCAAAATCCTCCATTTGAAAAACAAGTTAATGAATCTGTAATTAAATCGGAGAAAAATTTACCAGAAACAACTAAACACTATGGAAGCGATAGTTTTCCATTAAAATCATATCACCTGGCATCATTGGTGCTTCGACAACTTGATCAATTTTTCCCACCTAATTTCAGTGCTTTGACTAAACCAACCAGAATAGTATTTGTTTGTAGTATTTTGTTATAAGATGCAACTCCTATTCACTTTCCATTTCCAAGAGATTCTGAAAATGAAATTTTGAATGAATCCCAAGCCCCAACAACTTGATCGATTTATAAAGTTAATTCCTTTTTTGTTTCAAACATGGCTAAGCAGTTGGAATATTAAATATATACTATGTAAATATATTTAAGATAAAATTTATTTTGTTTTGATAAGATGTATTTTATCAAAGTTGATTGACTTGGCTAAAATAATATTAATTATATATCTTTCAAGCAATTGGTTATTGGCTATTAGACATTTAATTAAATTTTAAATTTATTAATAACTGTAATAAATAACTGTACGTAGAAAAAAAGGAAACCGAATTCTGACAGAGAACACACACACACACACACACACACACACACACACACACACACACACACACACACACACACACACACACACACACACACACACACACACACACACACACACACACACACACACACACACACACACACACACACACACACACACACACACACACACACACACACACACACACACATATACACATACA
>JAOUZG010002851.1:5049680-5065729 GCA_026289955.1 Argiope argentata | reverse complement strand
TAGTAGTATTAGTTTTGGAGCCCAACTAATTTTTAGATGAAAAGCGTCGAAATTTCGAAAATGTTTTTCTAAACATCGAATTTAGAAAAAAAAATTCTAAATATCAACGCATTTGTATTCTGATAAAATAAGTGAGACAATTCGTAAGGATTCAGAGAAGTAACTTTAGTTGGCGTTAAATCATCAAATGTGACGACATTTTGTTTTACCTCCTAATAACACTAAAAGTGAAAAATTAATGGCTCAAAAACGATAAATTGCCTATTTGCTGCCTACTCTTTTTGAGACTTTAAAAACATCAAACTAAAACAACATCAAGTTCTCACTTGATAGCGATTCTCATCTGACGTTTTCTCACAGATCTCACAATCTGTTTTCTTTCGAATCAATGCGAGTGGATCAAAATAACATCTCTGTCCGCTGCTGAACGGCGTCGTAAAACCGCTGCAGTAAAACGCGGTGGAATGACCACGCTATGGGCAACCACTTACGGGGAACCAGACCTACGGTATTTACGCTACACAATCTGTCGTAAAGGGAAGCTTCCATCGATTTCGCCATTTGCCAAAAGGTTACTGTTTCGAGAAGTGCCCACACAACCTCTTCACGACATAATTTTGCATCTAAAACCTCTTCACTCACTGACCTCCGTCCACTCAGGTCCCTGGGGCAGTGATTTAATACTCGTCGGTTCGTTTAAATTTCACGTATCGACTGCTTGCACCTCTCGACGGCCGACGGTTTCATAGGGTTACTGGCTTATGTATCTTATGCAAATATTGTGAAGTCATGCTGAATTCTGAATTCATCAAGGCCGTCATAGATGGTAAAATATGCAGCAGTCGACTTCTGCATGGGATTAAAATAAGATTATTCTTAAATACTAAGCAATATTTATATAAACAGCACCTTCTAGTGGTGACATAAAAAATTAGTTTCTAAACCTTTAGATAGTGTTAAATATTTTCTCAATTTCAAAAACAATTTAGATGGTTTGAAAATTATATATTTTGTTGTTTGTAGATAAATGCAATGATGGAGAAGTTAAGATTTAAATTTTTAACCAGGCCTATCGGTTCGTTTAATCATAATTAGCAAAGTATAACTGAGAGCTTATGTTTCTAAAAAAATCCATATAAACAAATTCCAAATTTAAAAAAATTATGTCTTAAACAAATTAGACTCTTTTACGACTAAAATTGCGACACATTAGGATCATTTTATGAAACAATTAAATTAGTTCGTACTGGATTGAAATTTTGACTCGAAGTTGCAGGACACTAAATTTGTTTCGACGGATTCGCTTTGATCTCATCATTGATAAAGATATATGTATTCTATTTTGAATGTATAAATAAGAAAATTTTTGCTAAAAATTATTCTTATATTCGAGCATACAAAAATATTATCCATAATTCATAAGAAAAGTGAGTTTTTAATATATTCTGAATTCAATTTGCAAATGCCGCCTTAAATATTATTACAAATTTGCAATGTTGCTTCCTAGTACGGTTAGTTCTATCACTGGAAAGACCATTTTACGATCAGCTCTTTTGGATTCTGATCAGGTACCTTTGGCGACAAACTCGACGACCCTTTGGCCACTTGGCTACAAAATAGATATTATTGCAATCTTCGAGAATTTTTTGAATCCTGCCAATATAAATCCAGATACATCTGATTGATCCAGCACTTTCTCGGCTCGCCTCCCAAAAATATAAAAGGGCAGTAGTTTCAAGCTGAAGGCAGTTTTTCGAGTTCAACTCTGATTAATAATTGAACGACCTCACTCTAAATGCTGTGAACAGCTTATCGTTGTTGTACTGCGTTGTGCCATAGCGTACTACTGTGTGTTTGTTGCTTGTGTGCATCTCCGTCTATGAATTTATTCTGAGTATCAGTGCTTCATGTTAATAAAATCGTTGTCACTGAGGCCTGATGATCGTGCGTCTCCATATATCAACTGCTCGAACCCATTAACTTTACCGACTTACTGGTAAAAAGCCCGTAACAATAAGAAATTAAATTTCTTTTAAATGATTAAATTATAACAAAATTTTGAAACATTAAATTCTTACTAGGAAGGTACGATGGTAATACAATAGTCTTGCTAATAAATTATTCTTGTTCTCTAGGGTTTTTTCTCATTTTGCCTATCTGGTAATGAAATGACTGAAAAACTTACAAAACCTTACTATATTTTAGGTTGTTTTATCTATTTTAAAGATATCATTAATTTTTAATTTTGAAAAAGAAATTCAGTGGAATTTTTCAAAGAAATTAAATGCCATTAACTCCATTAATCTTTATTAATATCCGTTAAAATTTCTGTATAGAGAATGTTCGACAAACTACTTATCTTATTGTGAAGCAGCCATAGTAGCAGGAATTGTTGTTGGTTGGAACTTTTCCTCGTAGTCGACAATTTTTTTTAATCGTGCAGAATTATCTGTGGATTAACGGTAAGCCATATCTGACGTCATTGCTTGCTTGTTTCTTATTTGTCATGACGTCAGAGGTGATTAGTTATAAAATAAGATGTATTTTTCTTTCCAAGAAGTCCGAGGAAAATGATAAGCAGTAAAAAGCTGACTGAGACTCTATATTGAAGCCATCTTCTTTATAAGTGGCGTTCTTCCAGTGTGTTTATGACAATATTATTTCAAGTTCTTCGATTAAATATTTAGGACCCTAGTGATAGTCGTACCATTTTTTCTGAAGTGCCTATGTTTAGTAAACATTAATTTGTTTCTACTAAAAGGTAGTTATTGCTTCCTAAGTGCAAACGTTCCTTCCGTAAAAACGTACCTAATCGTCATGTTTCCGATAATAGTCACGCAATAAGTCAATGCCCGAAGTTGATTCTAATAAAATTACAACATTTTAATTCTCAACACATCTTCATTTTCTCATTCTAAAGAATTTTCAAACTTTCTTGGTCAGAATTTTTTACTTCTTAAGAAATAGCTGGCTTTTTTTACAATTTAATTTAAATGCTTTTTATCAAGTTTTCCAATCTATGCAAGTGCCTTTACATATTATACAAATTAACGAATTAGACCCAATTCATAATATATATAAAATATTTTATATCAAGATCACCTGGACCAAGCATGTGCATCTACAACATGTTTGACGCACTATAATGGAAAATGGTTTTGTTACAAGCTATTGTATAAAATCAGTTATCAATAACAAATCCCCTCCATACCGTATTTCACCTTTTTATGAAGTAAAATAGTTTTTCTCTCAGATTTTAGTTTATATTTTTTTAATATTTATTAAATATTGCCTCAAAATAAAGACTGTTATAATTAACCATAGCTCCATTAACAGAGCATTGGACTGTGAATACGTTGATCCTTGGTTCTATTTCCGGCCAGCGCATTTTATCCAAAGACAGGAGTTTTAATTTAAAATTGATCTTATTATTTCCATATAATCAAGAAGGTTCTGGAACATTCTTTACAATTCGAGCGAGAGGATTCTCGAATGTTCTACAAAGGTATAAAAGCTGAGTTCTTCGTTGTGTTCTCCAGCGAGTTTCTTGGTGCTAATAAACGTAATTGTTTCTAACTATTCTTGTCATTAATTCAGTCTTCGTGACAGTATATAAAGTTTCATTTTTTGCTTATGATCATATTTTTTACCGTTGGAATTTAAGTTTTTACTACAGTATTTTACCTGCAATGAACTACACTATTCTGATACTTGAATATGAAATCCAATATAATCTTGTCTCATATATGGTGGATTTATTCGGAGAGTGTTGATATAAACTGTCTACTGAGCTACTCAACTAAGCCTACCACCACAGGGAGGTGCTAAAAATTCAGTTTAAAAATTGTAATTTCATGAAAGAAGTCATGTTAAATATAAGAGAGTGATATATTATATCATCCTACAAAAGGTGTGAAAATATTTTATTTGGCTAAAAATATATATATTGAAATATATTGCTAAAAAAATATGATATTATAAAATATTGAAACATATTCATGCTCAAGTTTATACTTTTTAATGTAAGTAATGTAATAATAAGCTTTATCCAAAACGAGGTATAAAATAAAAAAGGAAAACAGTATTCACAACAGTTGCATATTTGTTTCTAAAGAAAATGAATAGAAAATAGAAGTCTTAATTCATTTAAGTCATTATCCATTTTAAACCGGTTTGAAACAATCAAGAAACTGGAAAACAAAATTTCGGAGTTCGACCGATTTTTTAGGTGAAATAACAGAAATGATGCCATAATTCTATGTCCACTTTTTAAAAACGTATCTGTTTTCAAAGAAACATATGTAATAATAATGCAATGCTGGTAAAAGCAAGCAAAAAATATATGGGATTAAAAGATGTTGAGGAATATTGCCATTTATGTCATTCATGCTTTGCCTACCCGATTTCAAGCTTAAATCATTCGTTGCCTTCAATTATTCAAAAAACCCTAACGAAAACAAGATCATGTTCTCACATGACAAAACAAAGAAAAGCAAAATAAAAGGGAAAAGGAAATTTACTTCCACCAATGGAAAGAAAAAACACCTATCCAGTTTTTATCATTTTATCCTTCACTCCCCCCCCCCCCCCCCCCCCCACCCCACTGGGTTTAAGCTCCTCACCCCAAACAAAAAAAGTTGGTGTGAATGGACACCAAAATTCAACACCAGACAAAACAACTCGCACCACAAAATAGCTTCCTTGCGTACACTGACAGCAGTACAAACTCTCCCAAAGGATAAACAGAAAAAGCTTTAAATCTGAAAAGCTAATGTGCTCTTTCTCCCCGGGGAGAAGAATATGGTTTGGGCAAAGCAATGTCACGTGGCTAAAACAACTTATAAGCAGGATCGATGGCAGCAAAACTCTGCCTTCGAAACAAAAGAAAAGACTTCTTTGATACTTTCTTAGTACTTGCGAATTGTTCTTTTTTTTCCAAGTAGTGAATCCTTGTATCCATTTCTAAGACTTGATTAAGTAATAAATATTAAACTTTCTGCATTCTTGAAGTAAGTAGGTACCCTGATTCGAGTTATAAAGAAATGTTTCTCGTGTTTCTGGCTTTCACCTATTCCATTTGTATTTTTTCGTTTACAAAGTATAAAAAGAAAAAAAATATGCATGTTGTAATTGTCGAAATTTTCGAGAGTTCCCACATTTCAAACTTTCTTGAATTCTAAAATCATATTTTTAGAACTATGTCCATCTGTTTATGAACAAAATAACTCAAAAATTCTTTAAACTAGGTGGTTACATTTGGTATAAGTTCTATACAACTTGTAGATTTTTATCGATTTATGAACGAAATCCATCTAAGAGAAGTTTGTCTGTCTCTCCGTCTGAGAGAAAGCGAATTCGGGAACTAGATGAATACCGTTTAAAAATAATAAAACTAGTATAACATTTTTAAAGTAACTGTTTAATTCAACATTATTTTTGTGCAACAAATGCCTTTTTCTTAAATCACCGTAGGAATATTAATTTTTAACTTAAAGTTAAAAATATGCCATTTATATATTTCAAATTTCAATTAATAAGGTATGTGTTCTTATTTCCCAAATAATATTGTCGAAAAATGTTGTACTTTAAAGTTAAATTTATTTTCCTTTAGAACTTCAACACAATTTTTATTCCTATACTTAAAGCTTAATTAAAATGAATTTTTCTTTCTTTCTCTTACTTTAAAAAAATAATTTTTTCCCTGCAATATATAAAAAAATTCTCCTTCTTAAAATTCAGCATAAAAATAAATAAATTTTTTGATAGAATTTGTATTTTTCAATTTTATTATTTTAAAATTATACGGACCATTTCAAGCAAAAGGTAATAAAATTTTATTTATTGAGTCTGAACCTCTCTCTCTCTCTGTGTGTGTTTTTGTTGATTATTTTTTAATATTGAAGCTGTCGTGCTTGGAAAAATTTATTTATTACTTGACAGCTTTGAAAAATCATTTAAATATTCAGGATTAATGGGTCTTTAAAAAAATGGTAATTCAATATTTTTACAATTTGAGCTCAATGAATTTCTAGACAAAATACTGTTTAACTTCAAATTTTAATAAATATTTATTTCATACTAATTTAGAAAATTCAGTTCTTTTCTGTTTATTGTTCTAAATTTGTCTTATTTTTTGCCTGTGTTTTTATGCATTTATTAATATCGCATGAAAAACTTTTATTTGCAACATTTAAAACAACGGCCGAACTTTAAAAATTCTTAACTGTTGTTTGGTTATGAAGTTAACACTAACTGAAAGTACAACAAAATTTTAAAAACGTTTTTAAAAATATACTTTATATGTTATCAACTTAGAAAATTAAACCGAGATTTCATATGATGATTATTAACAATAAGAAAAAATAAACAGTATAAAGTATTATTAGCAAGATTAAACTTATTTGAATTTTACTCATGCAATGTAACATTGCGGTATAAAATATATCATTAAAATTTTCATAAAAATAGAAGAAAATCCTACATCAAAAAGATTGTATCTTTGAAAAGAAAAGTTCTTGGGGAGAGCAATTGTCATAATATCTGCTATCATAATTAATGTCATAATTTCATAATAAAATAATATTAAATATTATTTTATTTTTATAAAATAATAATAATATTTTTTAAAATAAATTTTTTTTAAGAATTATTCACAAATATGCATGATATTTAATTAAAATTGAACAAATTCAATATCATAGGCAAACGAGCTTCTCAACAAAGGTGGCTGGTTCAGAAATACGGATGCATATACATTTGGGGGCTTTATAATGATTAAACTATCGATGCATAAATTAATAAACTCAGGGTACCCATAATTAACTGGCCCTACTTTAAAGTTATCTGCAGGCGAAACTTTTGTTAAGAAAAATATGAAATTTTATATAGAACATAATAAAGCGATGGGAATTTGTTACCCTCTGAATTCCGTGGCTCTTTGAAACGCAGTTCTTTTAAAAACCAAAACGGCCGAAAGTATAAGCGGCAAGAGATAAACATTTCCCTCCCCCTTGTTGCGGTCAAGAGTTCATTTGCAGAGTGGGGAGAGCACTCGCCTCACCCTGTTCATGTAGTCATATTACTGCTGAATAATAAGGGGCTGTATGCAAATTTTAATAACACTTTATAATTTCACCTAAAGATTTTCCAGAAGTTCAAGTTTTTTTTTTAATCTTTGTGTTTGATTACAACTTCATAATTTACGGAAAGATGCATTTGATGTTGAAGCATAACATTGAAATAGTATACTTGCATATCCATTAAATTTATTCCTGCTTTGGAAAATTCAATCATTTGAGATTTATCTCTTGCTTTTTTTAGTGTTACTAACAGAAAGAACTCATTGTAAGTACTTAAAAATTATTATAAATTTTGAAAAATAAGTCTTATAAATCCAATAAATTTACAAAATGTTAAATTAATTTATTTTCATAGCAATTACTTGCATTTATTTTTGAAATATAAAGAGAATAATGTTATAGTATTAAAAACCTATTAAGATATAAGTAGGTCCATATCTAAGAAGTAAGTTCATTATTAATGCAAATTTTAAAGATTTACTAAAGTTTAATGATTTAAAATGTCAGAATAGTAACCCAGGGTAAATAATATTTTGTAGATAAGATATTTTTCTCGTTGATATATATACCATTTAAAATTTTTCAGTTATACTGCCAAAACTATCTAAATCAAAACTTCTCCTTTCCCTTTCATGCGACTCTGTATATCCACAATAGCTATTAAATAACAAAATATGAATATTACAGGGAAAATGAGCGATTTCATGAATGCAGCAGTCAAATTCTGAAATTCTAACTAAAGAGAACGTTAGTAGCATTTTTTTTTAAATTATGGTCTTTGATTTAAGCATTGTTCAAAGGATATATTATCAGTCAATTTTCAAACGATCAGCAAATTTTTTTGAGAAAGGAATATTTAGAATCTTATTTTATAACTAAAACTGTTTCAAGAATTGGTATGGGGGAGATTGAGCTTCGAAAAATAACTAATTTAAGCAGTTTTCTGAAACAATAAACATTTTAACAATAAGCATTAATTTTTAATCTATTATTTTTACATACTTTTCGATGTTTTCTTTAAGTTAAATAATTTTTGAAACAATGCTAGAAATTCTAATTTTGGCATTTGTTTATTACTTTTTATCATGTCAAAATATATGCTGTTTATGGGATGAGGTTTTTGGCACCACCAAAAATCCTTAGGCGAAAAAGAAAATTTTTATTAACTGCACGATCATTTCAGAAAATCAGCTTTAAATAACGCGTTACTATTGAATTTACAAAGGCTGTGATTAAAAAGATAATAAGTTAATGATTACAGCAAATAAAACCTAGATAAGTGTCATTTTGGGGACGTGATCATATGAAATGAAATAAATAGGACATGTGATATTTTTTTAAACAATCAATGCGATACAAAGGTTTTCTAGATCGTTTGCAATACTAAAGTGACTCATTCAACGAAACGATCAAAATGAATAAAAATATAATTTAACTCGCATGGGCACGTGGTGTTTGGCCGTTCAAGAAATGATATACTGACATGATACATTGAAATATGCATGGCAGATTTCAATTTAATCTTTTTTTAGATTTTGTGTTATACTAGCAGGATTTCAGAAATGAAAAAAAAAGTATACGCTTGGAGTTTAACTTTGTATAATTTCAAGAAACAGTGCATGAATTTCATAGTATATGTACAAGAAATTCCTTTTTTAATTTTTTTTTTTTTTCTTCAAACGGCTGATCAAGTCCTTAATCTTCTGAAGAAACTACGAAATCGTAAACCTTTGTTTAAATCCAAATGATAAAGGAATCGAATGAATTTTATTTGTAAAACTATCACTAATTATTCCCTTACTATGTGTGGGAATAAGATATTCCAAACATAAAATCTATCTAACAACTAAAACCGCTAAGTGAATTCGGGTTATTTCGCTATAATTAATTATATTTTATGAGAAATTCATTTTTACGGCTGAACAGAATTCTTGCTTAGTTTCAAAGTTTATCACTTAATACTAAAAAATAATGAGAGATCGAAAATGAGAGAAGAAATAAGAGATCGAGATATATATATCCCGGCATTTGAACAAGCGAGTTTAGCGGCTGGTGGGCAGAAAGCGCACGGTAAATTAAGCATCTACCCTCAAACACTTTCAGAAGATACTAATCAACAGTGACAGTGGAAACGGAAGCAACCACCCTCACCGTCTTACGACCCCGCTAAGAAAGGGGGAAGGAAATAAACAGGTGACGATTGGGCCGCTCGGCCGTTTCGTGGATGTCTGAATGTAGAGCCGTCTCGGCCGCCTTGGGAGTTAGAGAGTTAAGCGAATGAAAAAAATATTTCAAAATTTCGCCACCAGGACCAGTTTTTCAACTGATTAATTTAGTATATTTTTGACAAATTTAATTGCAACAAAACATGTTCAACTTGACGGCCATCATTTTCCGCTACCACCTGGAATTGTACTAGAGCATGTTCTACAGTCGACCACAGCAAGCATGCCAATGCCTTCCGAGCACAATTTTCTCCTCCACACATTAGCCGTTGTGTAAGGACATTCTCCATAATCATTTTACAGAAGGACGTATTTGAATTTATTCATATTTGTCGCCACTTTCGTGATTTGTGGCCTCCCCGGTTTCCAGACTTTAACCCTTATGACTTTTTGCTTTGGGAACATTTAAAACATCTGGTAAATTGTAATTATCCAAAAATTTTACTTGATTTAAAAAACAGCATCTCACCGCCTGTTCTTACTATTTCCCAGAACGCACTACAGCCAACTGTGAGACATACTATCTTACTATTCCAGGTGGAAGCAGAAAATGATGACCGTCAAGTTGAACATATGTTGATGTAATTAAAATTTTCAAAAATATGTTAAATGTTTATTTCCTTTAAAAAAATTCCCAGGTGGCTAAATAGTGAACTATTTTTTATTAGCTCAAACATATTCCCGTGTCTTCATTATGTTCTATGCAAAATTTCATAACTTCCTGAACAATATTTCACCTTTAGTCAACTTTAAAGTAGGATCGTTTGATTATGGATACCCTGTATATTAGCACATTAGTATATGCATTGTTACTCATGGGAAAATAAATTTGAGAAGAATATGTCTAATGGGTGACTAATTTTCTAAACAATTTTGTAGAGCATCAAACAATCACTTTATATAGAATGCACTCTTCTGTCTTAACTAATATATGCATTTGAGAAAAATTCAATTACATTTGCATTTTTCTTTTTTTAAAAAAAATATCTTTAATAATATATTTGTTTCATGTACAATACCTTTGAAGAACCATTTCTTGTAGAGAATGATTGGAATTTAAAATTCTTCAGAGAAAAAAATTAAAAGAGAGCTTTCAGATTATATTTGTAACCTTTTTCATTTTAAAATAGAATTAATGATAAAAAAAACTTGTGCCTTTGGTGACTTGAGACAGATTTCGTGTCGGAAGAAGCGAAATATTGAGCACCACACTCCATTGAGAAGTCACTTTTAATTATTTCATTTCGGTTCCTTTTGCTGCGTCAAATGACTTCGCCTCTGTAAGTAAAAGAAATTCTAACAATTTCCCCAAATGAATTAAAAAAAGAATAACTGAAGCAAAAAGAAAAACTATAAAAATGATATTGAATCGCAACAGCGCTTCAAAATCTAATTACCTTCTTACATGCATTATGATTTCGATGAGTGACAAGAGAGAAGATTGCTTTTTTAATGCTCTACTCATGAATATAAATTTTCTTCTGGTTGTTTCGAAATTTGAAAGATAATTAAGTGGATTAATGTTAGCTGGTTATAAAATAAATTTATGAATAATGTGTCAGCAATTAGAATCATTTATGCCGCCATGAAATTAATAGTTTATAAACATTCACGATATTCTAACGAAATTGTATTGCTCAAATAAGCTCGACGTTCATATTTGCGTATGCCACACTTCTGAGTAATGTCCCTCCAAACTTCATTACCACTAAGTTTAGTTATATTAACGCCCCATTGTAAATCAACACTAGGGCTGTTTTGGGACGGCCCTCATAAATTTGAACTTCTGTAAGATGACAAGGACGACACATGAACTGACACCTCCCTTTCCATACCACGCCACGGTAGAGGGTGGATGTTTGGCCATGACTGTTTTAAAGTGCAACTGACCTCCTTACACTTCTTCGGTGGAATAGCGTCTAGAACCTGAAACCCTTCGTTTCATGAATCGGAACCTAACCACTAAGCCACCGAGGCCCTTTCATTGCCATTGAACCCCCCCCCTTGTCTATAACTAGAATGGAATGATCTGCAATGTTGAGTATTAAAATGAATTTGGAGAGGTAGATTTTTGTACGTAGGATACGTAATGGTAGGAATTTGCAACGTAGCAAGTATTCTTTAACCCTTTCGTGGTTATTGGGAAGATTACATCCCACCTACATTATCTTACAGCTAACACAGAGTCAAATAATAAACAGATGTTCTCCAAAAAAAGAAAGAAAAGAAAGCCTGACTTGCTAATTCCATAATAAAGAATTATGAATTTCCAGATGATGTGTGCTTAGCCAGTATTGGAAATCATATATCAAAGAGGGTTCCCAACTACAGACGATGCAGAAAATGTTGCACGCAGGGACAAGAAAAGAGGAAATAAACTACATGTGTGCAGAAGGTGATATACTTTTGCATACTGCTATATGGTTCTCATCTTTTCGTGTCAAAAATTTAACATTAAATTTAATTTTCTTCATATTTGCATATGGTTCATTAGGAAGTATATTTCACAACCCTGAAATTTAAGTGTAAACAAAAAATTCAGTAAAATAAAACATATTTCCTTAATTACTACTTTTTAATTATTAATAAAACTTAAAAAACTGGGAGAAATTCAAAAGATAAATAAAATGGCCATGAAAAGGTTTAAGAGAGCTGGATCCTGGAATAAAGCCGATCATTCAAGAGCCTTTTGCGCTACTCCACAGGAATAGAATCACTTCATGTCATTCCATTTTTCGTTCATGAGTTTTGGCCCGCCATTTTCTCTTCAAATGCCAAAATCCTCTTTCGCCAAACCACCTTAACGAGCATCTTGATGGAGTACATCGCAATCCTCCTCAACGCTCAGCAGTCTTTCCTCCCAGATCCACATTTAGGGACTGATAACTACCTCTCAATCCATTTTGAATGCGAGGAAATAATCAGGATTGTATATTCAGTCTTCCAGCACACGTCACGTCATACTTCATTCATTAATTTACGTATTGGCGATAAAATTCGAACAGCCGCCAATCCGTTGGCGGTAAAAAATATTTCAATGAGTATTTTACTGTTAGCTTTGTATTCAATAGAGAAATATCGACTACAATATTCCAAAATTATTATTGTAATGAATTTAAACGTTTAACGCTAAAAATTATAATACCGTACAAAAAAATGCTTTCAAAAGAATCTTTTGTTAGCGAAAAAATTAAATATAATATAACATCTATTTATTTAATATTTTTTTTGAAAAATGTATTGTAGAAAATTTAACCATAATAAATATCAAATAAATGAATACTATTTAACATTAATTAATGATTGAAATATATTGTGAATATGATTAAACTTTATATTAAATGTTGAAATTAATTCTTCATGTTATGATTTTTTGTTCCAAATTCTAGATTTATTAATATTTTTTTATCAAAAATCTTTATTTTCTACCTTTAAATGTATGCATTTTAACAGTACCTACCTTTTTAGGTATGCATTTTATTAATTTAACAATATATTGAAATTGTAATCTCAATATCTGGTAGAGAAACCTCTGCTTTGAACCGTTATATGGAGAGAATAAACTTAATTTGAAGATTGAATTCAGCTGAAGATTAGTTTTGTCTAGACTTCAAGGGTCTAAACTCTGAACCAAAACCTCAATGTCGCGTTTTCTGTTATAATCGTCTGATTCTTTTGAACCCGAGGCCGCACGTTTGTTTTATTTTTTTACCATTAAATAAAAGATTTTTTTGAAGAATAATAGAATGGCGTTTTGTTTGACACGCAACAGCTTTTGAAAAGTAGATTAATCTTAGTCTAAAATAAAATCAAACCTTTTCAGAAGAATAATTGCACAAATAAATAAAAAAAAACCATGGAAATATCCATTTCTGTTTTTTTTAATTACTTCCTTTATCAGCTGGTGAAGAATTTCAGACTAAATTTCTTCAAAGGCATTTGTTTGGTTCTTTAAGGAAATTCTTAGCGTGTTTTCATTCATTCATAATTATGGACATGAAAGTTTAAATAAAGATTATGTTCTCTTTTATTTTATTCAAAAGATAATTTTTTTGAATTACATGAGTGGATATTATATATATATGAGTGACTATTTCATAAAAAGAAGATATGCATTTTACTCTCAGATTTCAATGCTCAATCAAAATTGGTTAAAAGTCAAAAATATTACATTCACTTGAAAGTACTGTGTTTGTCATTCAAAACTCTTTGAAATGAAAATGAAATTTTTCACATATACTTTTGGAATTACCCTCATATAATTCAAGAGGAAACTATAAAAAGAGTATTTTACAATATTTGTGCGCTTAATTATCCTTGAAATCAAATAATAAACACATTTCTATAGTGCTCGTTAAACTATTACTTTTTTGAATATTGCTGCTTACAGTCGCAGTCATCAAATAGAATTCACAATCTTTTTTTTTTGTGATTCAAAGCTGTTGGTTGTCAATCAAATGGTTAAAGAACTGAAAATATGATATCCTAAAACTGGAAAAGAATACAGAAGACTTGTTTTTTCAACCCATTGTAGGATTTCGTTCCGAATTTGATATTAATATACATTATAAATGATGAACTAGAGTGTTAAAATTCGTCTATCTCTCTCTTTAGTCTTACAGTTAATTAGTTCGTTTATAATTGAATAAAGAGATTTATGCTAAATATAATTTATTCAAAATTTGAAAAAAAAATCCATAAATTTAGGGCAAAGATAATATACCAAATTTTATTCACTTAATTTTCGAAGCGATTTTAGCTATCGAATTCACAGACCGAAAAATATACTTAGTCATATGCAAATTAGTTGATCGAATAAAAAATATTCTCAACTATACTTTAATTAGTATTAGTTAGCATACACATGGAAGGAATAGCAATTTAGTCAGAACCTCAATCTTTAGTTATAGTTTGTACATATTTTAGCACTGATTGCTTTTTTTCCTGTTTGTGTAGCCTCTGCTATTGCTCTATTATAGTTAGCCGATTTTTAAATTGATATACATTTGAAAAATTATCAAAACAGACCCAAACGTGTTAACTTCCTTTCATGAAATGCTTAAATCAATTTAGAAATATGAAAAGGGGCCACCTAGAAACTCCAGGGGAAAATGTTTTCATGGGATTTTTTTTCAAGAGTTTTAAAACGTTTCAAAATTTCGTATTTAAAGTTTTGGACGATTACTATATTTCTTCTATATTAAATATAAGAGAAATTAAAAATGAAAATAGGTGATAAAAGGGAACTATCATATTATCTGTCTTCGTCGAAGCGTGATTTTGTGTCAATTCATCTCAGAAAAGTTTAAAAAATATAATGCATATTACAAAAGAGAAAAATTCTGAAAGTTTTTTCTCACCACCCCTCCTTAAATATTATAGAAGATAAAAAATTTCTTCAAAACTCATTATAATGTCATCATAATTTTGCTAGCAAATGAAAAAACTCTCTTGAAATGATTTTCTAATCATGTAGCTTAATTTATTTAAGATTTATTATAATACAGAATTATGTAAGCAAAAATCCATAATTGAAGAAGGGATTCGAAATTAATTATGATTTTGCAGAATGGCATTAGTTTTATCTTAAAGATTCAGACGAAATGTTGTAGACAAGGAGGAGACTAGATAAGATTCTAGAAAACTGTCTGGGAATTTTCTTTTGTTGATGCAAAATTATTAGATAAGACTATAACTTTAAGTCCGTTATTTCACAAATTAAGAAATAATTTTATTATATTAAAAATGAGTTTTTTCTCAAGAGATATATGGATAGTTTTGAAATAAACGTAAGTAACTTTAACTTGATTCAGCCTTTGCCATATGTTGTTCTACGGATATTATTGCTTATTAGAAACGTAATAAATCGCGAAAAACAGTAAATTTATTTTTGACTTTTCGGTAACCTAGATTAATTTAAAAAGTAATAGTGAAATAAAGAACGAGTTAAGACATCGCCATAAAATTTCAATTAGGAAGAAAATAATTTTTTAAGATAGTGAATGGTAAAACTAGAGAAATATATTTTATATAAAATACTCTATTTTAAGTAATAATTTTCAAAATTTTATTGACCATAGCTCATAAAAAGAAAAAATACAGTCTATAACCGGCAAACTAATACCGTAAATCTATGTTACTGAAAGAGTAACTTAAGTAGAACAACTTTAATAACCATATATAAAAATTGGATAACATTGGATTTACAGTTTATGAACAGTTATTTCCCTTCAAATTTATTTTTCAGCTGTTCTACACCTTACGAAGCACTAATTTTTTTGTAATTTAACCTCAGTTATTCAATTCCTATAAATAATTCGCACTTTCCATAATCATATATAAATTTTTCAAATTTTCAATCGTTAATAAAATACTTTTTATTCATTCACTCTGGTTCAAGTACATTTTTTTCAAACTTGTAGAGGAAGACATTTGATATTAACACAGTTTTTTCGAATATTCATTTATTCATTAAATTTAATTCATTTTTAATGCTTTAAATAGTGTTCTAATAGTCTGTAATGAAGATGAAATCAGCAAGCAGAATCTCTATAGGTAAAAGGAGACAATTTCCGTGTTTGTCATGTGAAGGTGAAGAATGCGAGTTCGTTTCTTGCGAAAATCAATAATATTTTAATAAATTATTTATATTAATGTAATTATTTAATAAAAAGTAACTAAAATGGAAATTTTCTTTGTTGACTTAAGTAAGAATTGAGTTTAAATTTCTTTTTTTATTATCTGT
>JAOUZG010002851.1:5018802-5049280 GCA_026289955.1 Argiope argentata | reverse complement strand
GTTAGTTAGTTAGTTAGAGAACAACCCAATTTGAACATTTAAAGAAGACCCAGGACCCTCCAGGTGTTAAAATAATAGATACAATTTAAAGAAAAATATTCCAGTCTTTGTATAAAACATCAGAAATGAAATGCTTTGCCAATCGGCAACTACTGAATAGCCTGATTTGTGCCTCATTATATTAACATTAAAACGTAAGAAATAAAATAAATGTTTCATATTTCTTTTAAATTAATAGAATCTCATTTATTGATTTATTTTCTTTCTCGTATACGGAAATCTTCGACGATTATAATATCATCTCTTTGTATATGTAAAGAGATGATATTGTAATCGTCGAATACATTAATCTCAAGGTAGGGACAAATCCCCAACTTGCAGACCTCCCTGAGTCAGGAAAATTCATTATTTGAATCATGTCTTTTTGTGAAAGTGACAACTCAATAACGTCTCAGTTTCAAAGGATGTAATTTCCTATGCGGTCTTCATAACAAATTTGGAGATTTTTGTATAAATCCTGAAGTTTTGTTTCGTTATTCTAACGTCCTTTGTAAAGCGATACTAGGGCTATTTGGGGAAGGACCTCATCATTTTGAACCGCGATCAGATGACAAGGATGACACCTGAACTAACACCCTCCACTCCACGCCACACCATGCAAACTTGAGGACTTTTGGTCTGATAGATTTAATGTGCAACATACCCTCTTACAAGACAATCTGCTGGGGAATCGGATATCGAACCAGAAACCCTAAGGCTCTTTAGCCGGGGCCTTACTACCGGACTACCTCGGCCCCTCATACAAATTCTGAAAGAAATCCATTTACATAAAGATTGTCTGTATACAATGCAAATGGCTAGATAGAGGAAATATCATGCATACAATTGAAGGGTAAATTCAACTAAATATAGAGATAAATTCATAGATGACCGCTTGCCAAATGGTACAGTCTCATGCATATACGCACTATAGTTAAAAAATGCAGTGGCATAGGTTAATGGAATTTGATATAGTATCATATTCCCCAAATTTATAATTCTATATAAACTTTATGTTTAATCTTATGGAAAAAAGTGCCAAAATTAGTTATTTGGTTTTATTTCTCTATTACAAATCAATAAACAGGCTCATGTTCGATATGAGAAATTAAAAATTTGAGAATACAGAATCTAAAAGTATTTAATAAAAAAAAGGGTGAAGTTACTACTTTTGTTAAAGAATAAGGGAAGAAGTTTTTGATTGCGATGGCCAGGTGTTAAAGTCTCGGCTTCGAAGGTTTCAAGTTCTAACGTCGACACCACTGAAAAAACATCTTGTAAGAGGGTCTGGTACATTTTAAATCCTTTAGGATCAAACGGCCTCCGGTTGGAGTGGCGTGGAAGTTTGGAAAGAGGGTCGAAAATCAGGTCTAATCCTCGACATCTGACCTGGGTGAAAAATTTCGAGGTCCTCCAAAAATATCTCGGGTGTTATTTTAAATATTTAAAACTAAAGACTGTTCCCTCCTATATATCTAAAACTAAAGACTGTTCCCTCCGATCAAATTCTGTTAACACAATAGTTTACTTTTGGTTCAATTTATGAATCTGTATACAGGAACACTATAGTAAATTATTACTTTATGATAGAGTAAATTCATGCTTTAATGCTAAATTTCTGATCTTTCGGGCCAATTTAATTTTTTTCCTTTAATGCAGATCTTGTAAGAAGGATAAGAAACAATGTCAAATAACATGAAACTTGATGCAAAATAATGGACAGATTTGCAATAGGTCTTTGTATTTAAAGAGCGCTTATGAAAAGAAGTTATCTTTGTAAAATCAAACACATTTTGTCAAAAATGTAGTTTCTTCTAGATATAAAGAATAGAGATTATGACAAACAAACAAGTAATACTTGATATATATGCCGCATATTTTGCCACATAGATTTTACATATAATGCTCCAAAAACTTAAAAAATATTTTGGCTACCCCAGTTCTAAAAATCCACCGCTTAAAAAGTATTGCTTTAAGGACAAAAACTTCCAGCTATAAATTTATGCAACCTGTTTTTGCTTTATGAAAAAAAAAGTATTCAAAAGGGAGACTTAAATTTTGAAGCACGTACTCCATATTCCCCCGGAACGACGTCCCACTGACCGGTAAGTGCCCAACAAAGAGCGAGCGAACAGGTACTTTCTTGAAGGGTAAGAGGTGCGTCACGTACCTTCAGGAGGAGGGAGCACCTTCTCTCTCGGGTGTTGTGGGGAGACTAATTTTTGCATCTTCCAAAACTCTGTAGAAGTTTCTGGGTGCTTTTGGGGCGAATAACAACATCACTGACGCCAAGAAATGGTTTCTCTCGTCATGTTGAAAATGTGAATTGGCGTTTTCATGTGAAATTTAACCTAATGAAATAAAATATAATCAAGGCTTTAAATAAAAAGAAAAACTTTACTAAAAATATCTTGTTTATCGCTGCAGTTATATCAAAATTCGCATTTCAAAAATCACTCATAAGAAAAGATTAAAAATTTAGGGAAATAATCAGTGCCACTAGATAAATCTTTTATGACATAAATGTACCAGTGTTATTAGATATACAGCCTTATATGAGATTATGGCACTAAAGTCACTTGATGTATAGCATTTTGCAACATTACGGCAACAGTGTTATTATATATAGCCTTTTATGATATTAAGGCACTAATATCACTAGATGCATAGCATTTTATGCGTTTCTGGAGACCTTGTGCATCTACTAATTTCGGCGATTTCTCTCAATTTTCGAAGGAAATCCTTTATGAAAATCTATGTTTTGTGATCTCAATTATGAGTGTGCACAATAAAACAAAAACCATAACAAGTCAAATAAATGAGATAAACATTTATGATATATAATGATGCTAAAGTCTCAGTTTTATAACTCCTTTTGTTATAAAACTAGGGAATGTGACAGCTGTATTGGCATGAAGGTTCAGAAAATACAGATTACGAGGACGATCCAGAACTTGTTAGAGTGCTGTGCTCATTACATCCGAGAAAAATGAGCTTTTCTTTGTTGGAATTAAAGAAGACGTTCGCAAGTTTGGTGTCAATTAGTCATTTAATTGTTTTAGCTGAGATGCTTTTCAAAATTAAGTCTCATAAGGGTCTTTAAATTTGTAATCTGTGTTTTAATGTTTATAAACAAAACATATTAAGAATAATTTACAAACAAAAAGTGTATGTGTCAGACAAATTTAAAAATAATAATTCTGTGAATTGTGTAAAATATATAAGCTCCAAATTAAATAATGAATTTGAATTGCCCCCTCTCAAGAACTGATCTGAGAAACTAGACATGAAGAGTAACATTTAAAAAGTGGTTATAGTTTTTCTTATAGATGTAATT
Organism: Argiope argentata; assembly: GCA_026289955.1. NCBI lineage: Eukaryota > Metazoa > Arthropoda > Arachnida > Araneae > Araneidae > Argiope > Argiope argentata. The sequence continues at coordinate 5,045,904 of JAOUZG010002851.1, read as the reverse complement.
TAATATTAATTTAATTTTTCATGGTGAGATTCGACACCTGATTCTTTAATGTTCCGAGTTGATTTTATTGAAAATAAAATAATAATTTCATTTCATTACCTCTTAAAATTTCTTAGTGCCATTAATAATCAATGATATAAAACAAAAATAAGTATAAAAAAATTAAATTAAATGAAAAAAAATGAAATCTGCTATCTAAAATTTCATGTAATCATGTGAGAACATTATTATTTTTAAGGTATTGTTTATATTAATTCATTTAAATTATTAAACTGGTTAAACACGTTTGAAACAATCATGTGACTATCAAAATAGGCATGCGTCGATATATCGAGAGTCGGGTACATGCCGAAATTCGTGTCAAGTAGTAACTTTCTGATGATAATACGTCGCCAAATGTGACAAATGTCTTTACCATTTTTTAATAATCCTAAAGCGTAAAAATGATTCCCCAAAAGCGATAAATCACCAATTTTCTGGCGTTCATTTTGTGGCTTCAAATCCCTCAAAAAAATTTGACACCATTGTTACCTGATAAAAATATTTAAACAACAACATCAAAAAATGCAACAACTTTTCCATTGATTTAAACTTTTGAATTACAAATTAAATTTCTATCCTTAAAGGATTTTTTGGAGATAAGTTGCTAAATGTGACACCCTTCTACATTATTTTTTAATTATCCTAAAATCGAAAAATTGCCAAATTGGTGATTACTCATTTTGAGGCTTCAAAAACCTCAAACCAGAATAATACCATGTTCTCATATGATAATAAAACTCTTAAGTAATACAATTACATCTAATAGTAAAATGAATCATTTCTCTTATAGATGAAACAATTCCTTACGTAAGCCATTCTTCATCAGTATCTCTAATCAGTCACTCTGATTAAAATATTAGCTTACCAATTGTAAATTTCGTCATTATTTACAAAGTTTGCTTGCGTCTCACATTGTAACACTTTTCAAAGTAAAAGATTGTTACCCACCACTTTTAAACCTGCCGTATATTAAAAACAAATAAAACTTTTTACTTTTTCTCTTACCTTCAATACAAAATGAAAACGTTATAATTGTCAGAAGAATTCTAATTCGTGATTTTAATGAAAAAGAATTGATATTTTTAACACTTACTTGAGTTTAAAAAATTTTAATTATGAAAATGAATCTTTTAGAAAAGTGTATATAGTATTCAGTACCCAACCATATTAGTTTAACATTGTCTATTTCACATGGAATCGACTGAATGGCAGTGTGCAGACTCGCGTATATGTAAATGCAGTAATACAAAAAATGCATCATTTCAGATAAATTATATAAGCTATCTTTCTCTTGTAACCACAACTGAAATTTTGGACCAAATTTTGCTTTCAGTTGAATGAACAACAAAAAAAAACTAAAAAGAAAGGCAAATTCGTTTTTTGCACAATGAAATGCACACAAAAAATACGGTATGTGATTTTAATATTAAAATTTTAGTTTTGTGTCAAAGATTTAATTCGGTAATTGAAAAACAAACTCGTCCAAAATGGATAATCTATTACTATTGCCAAATTACGAAACAAAAATGTTCATATGGAACATTCTGAAGATAATGATTTGAGTACTAGTGATATTAAAGCACTTGCTTGCTGTCTAAAATTTATGCAGAAAAAAATACAACTTTTCAGGAAAACATTAGAGAAAACTTCAAGGACACTGTCCCCATTAGTTTATATATTTATTTAAAATCCCAAAATTAATTATAAATCCATTGTAGAACTAAAAATAATTATTTATCATTATTTTTTTCGGCTTTTCGTAACTATTTCGTTTGCTGTTTAATTAGAAGTGAATTTTCAGTTAAAAGAGATTGATATCCTTTTCCTTTAAGACTAAATCATTAAGAGAAGTTACTTTTTAAAAAAAAACATGCATTTGATTGCATATCGTAACTTTACAGAAATATTTAACAAGGAGTTTTCCGAGCACAGCACTTCTGAAAGTTTGGAGCATATTCAAAAATCGAAACTGGTTCGCTTTCATTTTACATTTTTAAAACTCTCTTCTTTTCATTGTAAATTTGCTTCACACTCGAAAATTCTTCCGCACTCTTTTCACTTCTGTTCTTTCTTACTTTTTTTGCTGAACTTTTTTTATTCCCGTTTTCATTTGAATTTGTACTATTCCCTTCTTTTTCGATTTGCCCCTTTCCTCTCAATTCTACCTCTACTTTTTCATTGTTCTTTTTCCCGCCATTTTTATTTCTCCATTCCATTTTATCTATTCTTACCAAACCTTTCCACACAAGAATTTATTCAATGAATTTTTACTTCCGGAATGGAAACCTGCATAACCGAATTTGAAAGATTTAGCAGAAGCAACGCAGAAAGGATTTCATTTTCAAGATTTTTTTTGTTGCTTTTTGCATTTGATATTCCCAGAATTCTTTTCTGGAAATCGTCAACATTTGATATTTTGTTATCTATGCAAACACACCGTTTGGGTATATGGGCTTGATAGAAAGATTCCTCTTTGCTATTTAAATAATCTAAAATTTGTATATCTGTAAAATGTTTACTATGATACTATCTCTAATTCACTTAATTTGATATTATAATTAAAAATACGAACATAAAAAATATATAATAACAGAGCAGGCAGACTTTTTTTTCTACAAGCATTTTTATTTCACTTGAATTATTACATGTTTATGAAAGATGGAATTTTGTGATTAATTAACTTTATCATTTCTTTATGTGTTAAATATTTGAAACTTAAATTATTGAATTACTATAAGAGTATTTTCAATTAATCATTAAAATAAATTTTGATTTAGTTCTAGTGGCGACATCTTTATTTGAGGAATGCCCTGAATTTGAGAAAAAAAATGTCTTAGAATAAAAAATAGAAAATAATTAAAATTATACTCTTAAATATTCTAAAAAATGTGCCAGTTAATTAATATTTTTAATTCAATTTATTAATTCATGAAATAGTTACTTTTATGTACATGTATAATTGTAGTAACATCATTATCTTTTTGACGATTTATTTTCTGGAAATAGCATTCAAGTCATGTAGATGAAATCCTGACCTAACGAAAATGTATGCATTGATTTGTTGCCATTTAAATATATATTTATATTTTCAATTTTTTGTGTGAAATTAAATTATACTATGCACAGCCAGTTTTATTGGAAATCCAATCCAAAATATGCAATTTCCTATATAAATCATTTCCTAAAACAATAGCAGAGTATAAAATAATTATAGATTGTTCCAAAATTAACTGTCGCATTGTGAGAAGTTTTCTATGTTGACTATTGTTTTTGGCTTAATTCTACCAATCATAATTCCTACAATGATTTAGTTTGAAACAGTAAATATACGTAAAGTAAAAATTAACGAAAATTACCATTTACAGATTGAATCATATATAGTATATTATTCTTTTTTAATGCAATCTATTTTTGTTATTTATTTGTATTTATATGTGCCGATATATTTATTTACTTGTTCTTTAATTCGATGTACACTTTTTGTCTCATTGAATCGGAATATAAAATATTCCTTACGCGAATATATACACTAATTTGAATGTTATAATTTAATACAAAATGCTTAATATTAAAATATTTTATTGTAGGAAATTTTTTTACAATTTTATTAAACTTGGTTTATATCAAGTTTGTAAAGGTATTTTCGAATTTTGACCATATCCAGTAATTGGTTAACTATTTAATGCCTCTATATAATATCGTGTGTATGAACTAAAAAAGTGATTTGTCTAAATAAAATATGTACTGATCCTTCAGATTCCAATCGGTTAACAAAAGGCTACAAAAATGTATATTCCGATTTCCTTATAACCTTCCGAAGCCCAAAGTTCCTTGTGTCAAACTGCTTGAAACTGCTGCTGCTTTTGTCAAACTGCTTGAAAATAATTAATTCGAAATTAAATATGTACTGAAACTCTCTGAAGCAGCTAGAGTGAAGGCGTAGATGAAAAAAAAGAATTCAGTAAATATTGCATTACTTTTAAGCTGTAATCGGATCTATGTACTTGTAAAAAAACTAATTTTTTATGCCTTTATTTAAAATTAAGACTCTTAGCACTTTTAATTTAATTCATTATTTAACATAAAAAATCTATTAATCATTCTGTTTTCATCAAGTAAGTACTGCAAAAGCCCGCTTAATCAAGTGTCTATTTAATAATAATAAAATTAGAAAATTTCATTAAGGGTTATTTGAAATAAAACACAGACGTTGCTAGCACATTTTTGAGAATTAATGTTTAAAAGTAATGTTAGATGGATTTAAAGTACAACAGTTTTGTAAATTTCGTCCTATTTTTCTTATCTACGTAATAAATTAAGAATTTAATAATATTACGAAAATATTTTTGGTGGGTGTATTGTGCATAAATTTTAATAACATCGGTTATGTACAGCAACAGTTTATTAGACAAATAACATGTAGCAAAGGCAGAAAAAGAACTTTTTTTGGAATGCACAAAGAACAGTCCCAACAGAAATTAAGACTACGCAAACAATAATCAGCAAATAATTAACTGAATCCACCGCAACACGAATTGGTGAATTCACTTTACATGAACACTCCATTGAGAAACGTAGTTTTTAATTCGCTCTTTTGCAGTTTCTAACCAGGATGGGATTTTTTCTGGAAAGATTGCTAGATTTAATCCATAGCAGATCTATTTTTGTATTTTTCAAAACCCTCATATTTATTGCTAAAGAGTCGTTGTGGTTGGAGATCATTAATATATCTGTAAATATCTCTTCTGAGAGTTGAGATTAATATTGCAGATAAGCAATATTGCAATTTCACGAAAATTTAATTAACATTGCAGATAAGCAACATTACATACTCACTCAAATTTAATTGCAAAACCTCAGTTACCGAATCGGACTAATATTCTTTCGAAAATTCGACAGTATATTATACAGACCATGGTGGGTATTAGCATCTTAAATGAATAACTGAGATCCATGAATAACTACGCTCAGAGAGTTTAACTATTTCCAAGTAAAAATGGAGGGAAGATAGTTGTGGGATTCCAAAAACTAATTTTCTATCCAGAAGATAGTTTCTGGTAAGTTTTAAGGTGAAAAAGAAGCCTTTCGAAGAAATCCATTTTATTGTGATAGTGGCAATTCTATGGAAGAAGATCTCTGTGGGTGAATGGTGTTGGCAGATCTAGGATCGAATTCGCAACGTTAGGCTTTATAGCCGAGCAATATAGCCACTAGAAAAAAAGTTATTTCTTTCGTCCGGAAGTTGTTATCTGTTTTATGAAGCTTTCACCACACACTCTTCTCCCAGTGAGTCGGTGGAGAGACAAACGATGCCTTTTTCGCCAAGTATATGGCGAGTGCATGTTTAGTTGCTGGTGATGATGCATAGTAGTATTAGCTGTTGTGTCTAATGCTCGAGACGACTTTTGCTGCCAGTAGAGGGTGCCACAGCAGCTGTACGAAGGTTGCTTATTCCAGGCCACCGTCACCATTATGGAGGATGTGGATTGGATTGAGCATGCGGAACAAGGATCGAATTAGCGATATTAGGGTTTGTCTGCAAATAACATAGCCATTGGACAAAAATAATTACTTGTGTCCGGTTGATATTATCTGGTTTATGAAACTTTCACCACAGGTTCCTCTTGAAATGCTATCGCAAGTTCAAAAAGAATTTGCAGTGCGTAAGGGATACAAAAAAAGAACTTCCTATTTTTAAATGAATGTAAGTTTATTTTTTGAACTTAGTACAATAGAGTGTGAGAAAAACAGTAAAAATATTTTCTTCTTGATATTCCTTATCCTTTCTCTTATTTCCATTTTATTTACTACGAGTAATACCTTAACTAACCTGATTATTTCAGAATACGAATACAAGGCTAATATTAGTAATTTTGGATCCGCCAGGAAACTTATTACTTGTCGTAAGCAAACAGAAAAAAAGATACTTGCAATTATAAATTGTTTCAAGCCTGGAAACAACTTTATGTCGATTTCTAAGTTGTTCAAAACGAGCTGAGAAATATTTGAAAAATTCAGCCACTCAAGTGTAAATGGGCTTACTTTCATATCTAAACAAAATTGAGTTCCAGTCGCCTCAGTTTTCACATGAGATATTGATTCTATAATAGAAAATACAATAAAACAAAAGAATGTTTCTTCCAAAAAAATGCAGATTTTAAAACAAGGTTACTTACAGATGCAATTAATATTTACATACAGATGTTCACCAAGTATTTACGTCACAACACAAGTTATTATTTCCTTTTTGATATTTTATATTATGCAATTACTAATTTAAAACTTAAAGGACTTTTTATTGTAAAATATTTCATAATTAAATCGGGGCTTAAGAGATTAAAAACAGAAACAAAAGATAAGACTTTTCTCATTCTCTTCAACTGCTCCATATTTTGCCAAGTATTAAAAAATCAATTCACTTATAGACAAAAATTGTTAAATACATAATTTTGATTTGATGCTTCTCTTTTAATAAATATTATTTGGCTGTAAAAAGTAGTTGATAGATAATAAAGATACAAATGACAAACAAAAAAATCTGAAGTGTCTTTTTTTTGTTTTTATGTGCTTTCTTCCTTGAATTCAAAGCATGAAAATTCAACGAGATTATGTTTCTTTGTAGCAACAAAAATCATGTCTTGTTCTGATAGCTTTCCCTTCATAAAAATCATGACAGCGTCACTGCCGTAAAGTTTTGACATAAAAATAGTGGGAAGTATCTCTGTCATAAAACTTTGAATGTCAAAATATAAGCATGACGTTGGTTGTCATTGATGCAGCAAGATTAAACGGGGAAAATAAAAACTTACCCCTTTTTTGTATCTAAAGTCATTGAAAAATTTTCAGAGATTTTAATGAATCTTCACGCTTCAGATATCTTTGTATTCGGAAAAAAAAATTCTCAAACATTTCTTTCTCTACATGCTTGTAAAATATTTATTCAAAATGAAATAAGGCAAAGGTATTGAATTTGTTCGTGTTTGAGCTGTACAACGAAATTATAGATATATATTAAATTGTGGAAGAAAATTTATTTTCGGAATATCTATTCATCTATCCGTCCTTGCTCGTATGAAAAGATTTCAATGAGATACTTTGTTGTTGCTGTTTCTTATGACACATGGCATAGACAGGCCCACTGACGAATCATCAGCGATAATAATCTGTGAGAGCATCTCATAGTGTCATATCGCCATATAGAGGTTGTGTGAGTACGACTTATCTACTCAAGAGGCACAACCCTTTCTACTGGGATGACTTCATTCGTGCATTTCATTCGCTCATCCACAAATCGTAATTTAGACCTGAATCAGAGAATGATGACCTATGAACCAGTACCTCCTATGGTAATAGTCCCGATATGGAAGACTTTGTGACCACAACTAAAGCCACCACATACACGGAGAGTCTTCGGACGGCAAGATTCAAGCTCATAACCCAAGAGGTGCGAATCCAACGCCTTACCAACTAGGTTGCCCCTTCCTTTTCAATGAGATATTATATAATCAGATAAATTTTGTTGTTGTTGTTTCTAATGGCACTTGCCTGTGGACAAGCTCGCTGCTGGACCCAGCAGCAGATTTAAGCCGAGTGAAGCGTCTCTTGTTTCAAGTAGCGCCAACTAGGGCCAAGAGTACGACTTTTGCTACACACTCATCTCATTCGCTTGCACAACCCCTTTTTACAGGGGGGCACTTTCACACATCTCACAGATAGCACACAGAATAACAACCATGCCCGAACCAGGACTCGAACCCGGGACCTCCTGAACACGAGGCAGACGCGCTACCTCTGTGCCAGCAAGCCGGCAGATAAATTTTGTCATTTGGTTTTATAACTATGATTGTAAAAGCATAGTAAGGCGAAAGGGCCGCTTTTCTGTGGGCATTTGGATAAGAATTCGATAATCCTTAACTCTACAAATTAATTCTTTTGATTTAAGCCCATGAGTTAAATTTAGATTGTCAACTTATTTCAAGTTAAATTTATTAAAAGAGCAGAATGTATGTGCATATGTGAATGGAATAATCTAATATTATAGAAAACTAGATGAATGAATTGAGGTAAATTGTTTTATAATAAGAAAGGTAAATTTACCATAGTTTGAATTCAATTAATGAAAGGAAAAAAATTCTAAAAAATTGTGTAAGCCATGCTTCACCCTTTGTAAGGCCTGAGTGGCCTCTTTGGCCTGGTGGTAAGGTCTCGGCTTCGGAAACAGAGTTTAATGGGTTTGTCGCCTGATTTCGGGTAAATCCCTTGATACCAAATGCGCTCCAGCTAGTGTAGAGTAAAAGTTTGAAGATAGAAGTGACAGATTAAGTGTCATCCTCGTCATTTGGCAGAGGATCAAATTTTATGCGGCCCGTCCCAATGTAGCCCTAGTGTTGTTTTCTCATGAGACGTTAATATAAATAAACTAAACTTCCCGTTTTGTAACGAAATCGTTTCAAACTGTTGAAGGAAAGAGAAAGTCCAGAGAAAAACTTCCATTAATGATAACTCGTATAAGTGAAACCAATCTGCATTAAAATTTTCCAAATGATTATTATTCTTAATTCCTCAAGAAAAAAAACTGTAGAAATTAGTTCGATTTCTAAACTTCAACATTGGGGTTAAAGAGAAACGCTGTTATAGCCGTATAAATGTGTCTCCAACTATTTAGTTCCACTGCTTTATAATATTTGGATTAAAAGTGGGAACTTCAAAATTTAGTTTCTTACAACAAATTGTTATCGTTTCAGCATTATTATTTACCAGTAAACCCATGCGAAACTTTTGCATACTTATCTTCCCACTTCATAAAATAGGCTACTCTTGTCATTGTTGATGTCACTTGTCATAGACAACGATTTTAAGCCGAATTTTGGGGATTCTCGATTCGGTAGCGCCATCTAGAGACAAAAATTCTTTCAAGGGTCGGAAACTTTTCAAGGGTCGGACTACATTAAGATATTTCATTCATTCATCTACATGTCATAATTTAGATCAGGAACAGAGAACGATCACTCTGATCCAATACAACCATTTGTAATGTATTGACTTTGAGTACAAGACAGATTTATGAGTGCATCAGCCACCATGTACACGGGTATATAAAGACATGCTTGTATCAGATGGATTGATTTATTTTTTTATGTCTATATCGTCACATGCCGGCTTTCTGGCAGAGGTAGCACGACTTCCTCGTGTTCTGGTAGTCCCGGTTCGGGCATGGTTGTTCTTCTGTGTGCTATCTGTGAGATGTGTGACTGCGACCCCCTGTAAAAAGGGGCTGTGCAAGCAAATGTGGTGAGTGTGTAGCTACGTCGTACGCTTGGTCCTAGTTGGCGCTACTTCAAAAACAAGAGACGTTTCTTTCGGCTTAAATCTGCCACTGTACCAGTGGGGGGGGGGGCTTGTCCATATGCAAGTGCATAAGTAACAACAACATATCTTCACATTATTCGGGATATTTTTTTTCAGTTTAATCATTATATTCAATACGAATTATTTATGTGAGCAGCAAGCTCTTAAAATTACTGTAGTACATATTGTTACTGAAAGAATCTGGATAGCAAATTAAATTCAAAGAGATAGACAGTAATAGTGAAAAAAACATTTATTTTATGATTTTTTCAGAAAACACGAATCAGACAAAGGTGCAATTAAAAATTCTGTTCCGACAAACTTGACAAAGACGGCAAATAATAAATAAATCGTTTGCATTAGAATAAAAATTTTATTTTAATTTTATAATTGTAATTAGAATGCATTTCTTGACAATTCATCTTATTCATGGATAAAAACTCTACCAGAAGTGCAATTCAAAAAAAAAGTTCAAATGATTTTTCACTAGCAATATTCATTTTCGTAATTCATGTACTATCTGTTGAAGAACTTGAATTTTTTAAATATATTATATTGCAGTCTGCATTTATTTATCTTGTGACATTTTGGAACGAAATATTATCATGCACTGAACCTAAAAAATAATGGGCCAATTACGATAACAGGAAATCTCTTTTTAAAGAAAGAAAGAAAAACGAAATAGAATAAATAAATAAATAAAAATCGTCTGCAACAGAAAAAATACTATCACTACAGTGAGTTATGAATTTCCATTTTGCTGAGGTTGCCATTTTTTTATTAGCAGAATTGCGAATGTTTTCAACAGCGGGGGGAAAAATCTACAAGAATCGCAGCGCCCAAAAGATTTATGAGAGTGTAGAAAGATGAAAGGAAAACGATGCCTCCGAACACCTCAGGGACAAGAAAAGATGGCGATTTTTCTAGTTCAGTTAAGATATGAAACGTTTTAAGGTTTCTTTGATTCATCTCCTGTGTAAGGATTCAGCAGCAGAGGTATTTGATTCAGTTTCGCAGGAAAAAGACTCAAGGACATGTGATGAAATATGGTGAGAGATACACGCTTTCTACTGCCACGCTTAGAAGAGCAAGCAGAGCTTCTAAATAGTCATTTTTGTTTGTGTTTATTAGAGCTTATTATTGTCCTTTTAAAATGAAAAGAATATGGCCTTATTTTCTGCGTTTTAGAATTAATTCTGCTTTTAACGTTACTGTTTGTATTAAAAAATGCCCCTAGAGGCATTACTTATAGCTTAGTTACTTATTATAAAGCATTGTAAAGATTAATTTTCAGCCTCGAACTTTATGAAGCTACTGCAATATCAAATATTAGGATTAATTAAATAAAAAATAGTAAAATTTTAATCTAATGCATATGCTGGGAATAAAATGGATACTGTATAAAAACAATATTTATTGTTTCCTCTAGGTAGCTATTTTACATAAATTCCATCTCGGGCTATCATTTATTTGCAAATAATCAAAAGAACATCATCATAAACCCATAATTAATTATTATTCAGAGCAATGATACAATACTGTGTGAACATTTAATATATTATAAGCCATTAGATGAAATTAAAAAAAAAGTGGAAATTCAATTCGCTTGAAAATAAAATTAGTGCTGAAATCACTAATTCTAGAAATTTCAAAATGGTGTAAAAATAATTTTGTGTGATAATATTCACCAAAGTTATTGGAAAGAATTCATTTTTAATGGAAAAATCTGATATCAAAAATTTCTTCCTTTAAGGGTACTTTTACCCAAGAAATAACTACATGTTAAATTTAGTTTCTATAGATCCAAAGGTCAGCTCTACAGAAGATTTTTATAGCTATTTACGGATAATATCCAGTCACTAAATATTCATATTAATGATGAATCGTCACAAGACTGGAATCTTAAAAGAATATGATATGCGTTTGGAAATTAGCGTTCTTATTTTAATCAACAAACTTATCCTATTTGCAATATTATGATATTATTGCTGGTTCTAGTTTCTTCACTTTTTAAAAAATCTTTACAACAAAACAAAAGATAATAAAATAATATTACATGTACTGCATTCAGTTTTTGAATTAAAATCTTTTAAAAAATAATCATAATACAAAAAGAACCGACAAACATACTAATTATATCAAATTTTGATTTTAAAGTAGCTGTCCTATCTACTAAATCTTAGCAATATAAAACTAAGCTATCGTAATTATATTCTTTCTTTATCATGTGCTGTTAATTTCGCAGGAATAGCGCAGAACTTAAATGTTATTTTTCGTGCCGTTATAAAGTACTCAACACTTTAATATTAATTACGGATAAAGATTTTCCAACATTGCAGTGTAAGGAATGTTCAAAGATATAAAAGTTTCACATTTAGTTAATGTAATTAACAAAATAGTACTATTATCGCCAATTTCAAATAGCTGGAAAAGTTTCCCCGAAACTTTCTTGCATATACTCCAATAAAAATTCTATCCCCTTCCTCTACATAAAATTATGGAACTTACAAGACATAGTTATGAAAGAATATCTTACATGACATACCTTACAGAAAATACTTTACATGACATAGTTATGAAACATAGGTTTTTGGCTTGAATTTAGCATTTTTATTAAATATATCTCCACAATAAGTATTTTCACTCTCACTTGTACGCTAACTGACACCAAACGTTGACACAAAATTCGGTATGCAATCAAGATATACATATCGAATATTAATGATTTATTTTATTGCATTTATGAGTTGTGCGTAGATAGATGCACTCAAAAATACAGATCAACAGACGGTCAAATTCCCGACGGATTCCATTTAATATTAGTTATATATAGTTTACAAGTTACATCTTTGTTACAAATTTTATCTACTTAGATTTTTACGTTTTGCTATTATCGAGTTTTTTTTAAGTTCATTTTACAGACAAATTCCTATGAAGGATTTCTCTCTGGAACTGTTTAAAAATTTACAAGTTTAGGTGTAGTTCTATTTACGAAATTTCAGTCTCGAAAGAGCATATTTTATTTATTATTTTGACACCAAACATAATGAAAAAAATTCATATTAAATCGACATAAAATGTGGAAATTCGTCAAAATTTATTGAAAATTGAAATATTTCCTCTATACTTCATGAATGCGAAAGAAATATTTTTTTAATGAATTAAAATACTTATGCATAGTAAATTTCGAAAATCATGGATAAGACCGTTGCTAAAATAATAATATTCTAAGTCTAGTAGAAAATGATAGAGGCTATTATACCAAATAGAAACGTAGAATGAATCTTTATATATAAAATAAGTGTTCAAAGAACTTACTGACAAAAGTTATACACGCTCCGAAAGCTTTCATTATATTTTGCAATTACTTGTATGCTTCGAAACATATACCGTTTATTTTATTTGACATTTCAATTTATTTTATTTAATTCACTGGAACCGTTTGTAGAAACTTCCCCCACTTGTGTTTGCTACATTTCTGCATCCCTAAGGACTATAACGGTAGTTCGCTATATGTTCCCGTGTAGCTATTAGTTCCGTTTCTTTCCGAAATTGAGATAGCATTGGGATTCTATTATTCAATCAATTTATATATCTGAAAAATTATTTAAGCAAAAATTAAGCCACTCAAAAAATAATATTCCTGTAAAGCATTCATGAAATTGAGTATGGGAAAGAAATGGTTGATGTATTTTTGCAAACATAAAGTTTACTAATTGGAAATTATAAACAAGCTACGCAAAAACATATTTGTTATTTTAGCCCTCAATGCAAATGAATAAAGCATCTTTAATTTCAATTCAATAAAAACAGACAAGGAAAAAGATAAAAGGATGTGAATGTCAGAAACTGGAACAAATTTGATTTCTCATTTTGATTTTAAAATGACTTGTGGCCAATTTTATAATTATAGGGAAGGAAATGATAAAATTAATAAGTAAATAAAATGGACGTTCAAATATGAGTGGATTAAAAATGATTAGATCAGCATCTTTCTTTTTATTTATTATTCTACATATTCATTTTATCAAAAAACTTTTAAATTTATCCGTTTCAGCAAATTTATGCAATAAACTAACAATAAGCTAAACATTTAGTCTTTTTGTAAGAATAAATTAAACCATAACCCATCTACTTTTTAGCATTTCAACGCCCTATATGAGTGTTTGCCAATTACGGCAAACCTGTTCCTTAACGATTTTCCTTTAAATTTCAAGAAATCATCATTCTGAAAGAAAAAAAAATTAAAAAATATTTAAAATTAATTTTTTTAATCTCATCCCCCTATAAAAGAAGGAAAAGAATATCTTGAGTCAAATATCTTTGATACAATTTTAAAACGATTCTTTAATCTGGAAACTAAAGTTTTAAAAATACACTTTCGACCAAGTCATAAGTAAAAGTGCTTAGGTTTCTGGTATATTTTCAGTTTTAAAATCCTTTAATAAATTTCAATAAAATAATGTAATAAATTAAAATTAGTATTCCGCTTCAACAAAATAATGCTTATTTTAATCAATTCATCTGATTGAACACTTATTTAAATGAACACCTAGTAAGCATATTTTAATTAACAGACGAAAAAAGAATATTTTTTTTTATAATCCGTTTGGGAATTCATTTAATTTTGCAACAATTCTAATCTTGGGAATATGAAAGTACAGCATTCCATTAAAATAAAATATTCCTCGCAAATAATTCTTTTCTTAACTTATTTGAAATGCAGTGAAGTGCAAAAGAAATAATTTGGAGTTTCCAACGAGAGATAACAAATGATTTAATTTTGAAACGATATTTTTCTGTTTTGCATCATTGGCTATGATGTTGAGTTCGAAACATCAGCAAAACTAACCTTCGAATGCTTCAAAAGATTTATTCAAGGTTTTTCTTTTCCGAATTGTTTCAATTTCTTTTTCAGATATGTATTTTAATGAGGGTGACTTAAATGTAACGGTAATCTCTTTTTTTGAAATTTTGTGTAGTTTCGAAGAGGACATTTTTAAATTGCTCTACTCTCTTTGAAATATATTTTTATCCAAAATTTTCATGAACTTAACATTTTTCATTACAAATAAGAAATTGCTTATCCTTACAGAAAATTTGAAAAAAATATATATATAATTTGTCTTATAATTCATTTATGTAATATAATGATGTACAAAAAATAAATTATACAATAAAAAGTTTCGAAATATCTTTTTATATTTAAATTTTATTTAAAATGCACTGTATGTAAAATAAAATGGCTAAAATTGAATTTATAATTTTCTTTCACTAAAAATGTAGCTATTCAGTATTTTATTTTCATTTTCATCGCATTCGAAAGATTTTATTAGCATTATTAATTTGATATGAAATTTGAACTAAAGAGAAATATCTTCTTTATCTGTATAATTTCTCATCTATTTTTTTGAGGTTCTTTTTGGGTTTTTCTAGCTTCAAAAGATTAAACTTTAAACTTAAATTTTAGTTGATAGGGTTATGCGTGTATATTTGAAAATTGTATTACAATTTCCATGATAAATTGCTTGCAAAAAACAATAGAAAACGGAAATGTTGAAAATTTTACATCCATCTTATTTTACATTTATTAGGTATTATTTTATGAAAATGGAAAATTTAGAAGAATGTTAGGTATCAAGAATAACAACAAATGAATAAAGAGCGATAATAAAAATAAACAAAATATTTGACTAAAAACTTTATTTATTACTATCAAGAATAATAAATAATAAATAAAGAATAATAACAAAAATGAAATAAATATTAGACATCCACTAAATCATATTTATTGGATGGATATTGTGAAACTACTTGGGCGCGATTTGTTGTTTATATGTTAAAGCCCATCCTTCATACCTTCATGGGTATGACAAAACATTTTCCTGTCAATCATCACAAAAATGGAATTGTTCTTCTATTTTTCATTTTTTGTATCCAGTTAACAATCCTTTGAACTTCTATAATAGATAACTCGGTCAATTGAGTATGAAGAACATATGAAGATGCTAGAGAATCTCATAGCTCTCTTCGTAATCATTACATAAGATGCATTTTAGCTCTCTTAACAACAGGTTCTCCTTCGTTATTGGCCTTAATGTGAAGCCCAAATTCAAGATTCTGATGGTATGACAATGCTGTGGTCATACCATCAGACCAATATTTTTAATTTGTGCCCATATTTTTTCAGTTTTTTTTTAATGTTTTTGTAGTTATACATCACATAGTCTGTGGATAATTAGGCTGTCAAATATTTTCCGTAAAGTGTTTAAATTGAAATAAGTAATCAACTTTAATTTTTAAATCTATGTTCATACATTAAAGTAATTCCTGCATAATTTTATTCACGATTATTTTTTCACCATTTCGATTTCATATTTATGAACATAAAAATTATTTCATCATCGCACATAAACGACTTGTCATTAAAAAATACTGTAAGAAAGAAATATTTTTCAACTGTTTCATAATTAAAGTAAATTACTCGTTGGACATGCCCTTGATTTCATATCGGATTACTTGATAAAAGAAATATCTTTTGTTTACAGAGGAAATTTTGGCAATTTTTGCCTGGAGAAAATTTTTAGTTCCCTTAATTTATTCTTAAAAGGAAAACATGAGAAGTTTATTAATGTAATCCCAATATTATTTAAATTACTTATTCTTTACAACTTTCAGAAATGTCTGCAACCAACAACGAGAAAATTTTACTATATGAGATCTGTTTTTGTTGTTGTTTCTAATCAGACTTGCCCTGGACAAGCACACTTTTAAGCCGAGCGATTTTAAGCCGAGGGTGCGTCCCTTGTTTTTCAAGCAGCGCCAACTAGAGGCAAGAGTACATTTTAATTGCTCACGCATCACATTCGCTTACATAGCCCTTTTTTAAAGGGGAGCATTCACACATCTCAGAAATAGAGCAGAGAAAGTAAAACATTCCCGAACTGGGAATCGAGGCCAGATCACGGGAAAGACACGCTACCTCTGTTCCAGGGCGTCGGCATATGGGACCTAAATTCATACCTCAGTTCAGGTAACGTTCTATTACCAATGACTTTTTCTGAAGTTAAATTTATTTCCTGCATGATCAATAACATAATGTTTTATTAATACATAATATTTTTTAATTGAAGGAAATAGAATTCCAACTAAAAGGAACACAAAAGGTAAAACGATAATATTTAACCTGGAAAGAAGGAATGCCCATCCTCTGCATTCTTTACGGGTCATGAGCTTTTAAAATCAGCTACTTTCCACACACAATCTGCCACCTCCATATTATCAAGCTATTTTCACAATGGTGTGAGATACATTGAATTCTCCTTCACAGTAGGGAAGATTCTGTGTAGTTCCCTTCTGTTTACTTAAGTTAGCATTCTTGAAATAACTTCATTTAGAATTATATAGCTGACTGATAACGTTTTTTTTTAATTCCTTCTATCAGTTCACGCTCTCCCTCTCTATGTACAATGGCTCAACTAATTGAGAGTACTTACTTTTACTTGATAAATCCGACTTCCAATACAAATAACACATTAACGAGAAGTCCAAACATATTTTTATTTTTACAGGTAACAAATGGGTTAATTTAATGTAAAAATAAAGAACAGCAAGCAAAAAATTTCTAAATTGAAAAGTTTCAGAAGTATTTTTTAAAAAAACGTACACAGGCATTTGCTTTAAAAAATTGAGAATGCACCAATGAGGTTTTTGTAATATCTTTCATAGAAAAAAAGTATCAACTCTTAGTTGTATGTATTTTGGATTTTATAATGGCTTTTAAACATCGCAGTACCTATTCGACTAATTTTTGGTGGAATTTGAGAATATCATATCCGATTTTTCTTGCAACACTTTTTTTAAATAGGATTTCTTTCTAATTTTGTATTTTTTGGATCACTGCATCAAGTGTGGCCCACAGATAAATTTAATAGCATTTTTGATAACCAAACATGTCATTTTTAATACTTTTGCGTATTATAAGTAAACTTAGTACAAATAATACTAAGGTTTCTTTTCAAACTTAAATATTCAATTTTATTTAAAAATACTCAATTTTACTTGCTACTTTCATACTTAAACTTGTTTTTAAAAACGTGATTTATAATTTGTAATACTCCAATTTAATTAAAAAGTCAATATTTCAAAAGAGATTGACGTTAAATTAGTTATCAAAAATAACATCAGGTTTCCATTGCAGAATTACATGGTTGATATTAATGTTACTGAGAAGATTTGAATCCTTTTTCCAAAATCGGTTATTTATTTATTTGGAATTTCATTCCAATACAAATGAATAATTTTATTTCAAACAATTTATATCTAAATAATTTTAAATCATATAAAATGGAATCGCGGTGAAAATAAATGCAAAGAATGCATTGCAAAAAAACAACAACAAAGGACACAATCCTTGAGTTTGCGTTAAATGATTTCTTAAAGTATTTTATTTTGTATAAAGTAAAATTAATGTTCTGAATTGTTTTTGCTTTACTTCTAAAACATATTCAATTCGGCACCATTTTCCCTCAAACGCAGTAAAATGAATTTTACGGTTTGCCAGTCAATATAAATATCTGTTTCATTTATTCTTTAAACAGGAACTCAGAAACCAATCCGTATCAAAATTTTATTTCATATCGGCAAGAAAGATTACCGTATCTCTTTTCTCGCAAGTATGAAATAAGTTCCGCAGGAAACCCATAAATAATGATTTTTTTCCTTATTTCCGCCAATTTTCCCTGTATCAATAAGCTCCAAGAATCTCCAATACAGCGCAGCAAAAACACAGCACGTAGAAACACTTTGTTGCCATCATTGAAGTAAGTAATAACGTGGCAAAAATAATCAATAACAACCGTCCGGCCAATAATAATGCTGACTGAAACTGGATCATGATTTATTATCGTCTGCGAAGCGAATGAGTTTTTGCTTATGTTCGAACAGGTGTTTCGAACAAAAGGTGGTATAGATATTTACATTAAACAGGAAATGTGCAAGTAAAATATTTTGTAATGAGCTTGAAGCAAAATACGGCATTTAAATGAAAAGCGAAACTTTTCTCAAAATGCCATTATTGCAGAGGAGAATGTAAAAAAAGGCGATTATTTTTCTTTAAGACTTACTTTTCTAGAAACAAATTAACGTGCAAAAGAATTTTAGAAACTGAAAGGCATATAGTTACTAGTTTAATTAGGGCGAGTGTTGTCAGTATCGGAAGCAAAATATTAAAGAAACATTTAGTTAGATCCAAAAAGAAACATTTTTTGAAAATTCTTATTCTTTAGATTTAAAAAAAGTTATTCCAAACAAGTAAGGGATAACAAAATGTTTTATTCTTTATTTCTACTTTAAGTATCTACGTGAGTAATTTTTTCTTATTAAATATATATATATATATATATATTGTATTTATTAATCTATTATAATTAAATATTATATCAAATAATATTTATAATATAATAATAATAAATGAAATAATGTGATATGAAATATTATATCAAAATTAGAATTGATGATTAAAATTATCATTCAAGACTTAGTTAAGAAGTTTTCAAAACTTTTTAAACTATACATTTTTCAAAAAAGTATTTTTGCCTACAAATGCCGGTGTTTTTTATTGCTAACTTACCATTAAAAGTAAGTGTATGAAAAATAATTAAATTTTATTCTGCAATTATGTGTCTTAATTAGTTTTAATATATAGTTTACAATCATTTAAACAATTTAATTATTGTAATAACTACAAAGATTCGTTATTTCAATGGATACGAAAGCTGTACGTATTTCGAATACACTTTTACAGTTACGATTTTCAAACTTTTTAGAATTTTCATAGTTTATTGGTGTTGAATATTTTCCCTTGAGTAGATTATTAGGAACTTTTGATAGCATACATTTCAAAATTATATTTTATGTAAAATTTGTTCTTGGTACGGACGTAGGACTCGGGTAATCTATCTAATTATTATTTTCAAAGATGTGTAGAGAAGTACATCAATTCATTTCTACTTCTTTTTAAGGTCACCCTTATTCATTCTTGATCATTATTTTGATAAATTATTCCATTTATACGTCTCAATGCTTCAGTTATCGGAGTTTTCTCTTGAACTGAAATCCACATTTGTTACGATTTCAGTCATTTTTCTATTCTCATAAAAGGATAATTTTTTTTCAATATTATAACTTCGAAAATATTCTCAAATCTGATTTAATCGTATACGCTGATTAAAGTGATGATGAAGAATTTCACAAAGTTATTCTTTCTTTAAAAAAAAGCTAGTGAAAATTTATTTTGTGTATCGTGTCTATAGTGAAAAAATCATGAAAAGATCTTCGTTAATTTTATAATGGTGCACATCTAGGAATAATATTCTGTATATTAGTTCAGTTGTCTGAAATAAAAATTGCGGTAATATTTCGGAAAAAAATTCCAAGGTTTGATTCCAAGATATTAAACAGCAAATTTGATATTAAACAGCAAACATTTAAAATTAGGAATTTAAAAGAAATTATTATATAAATAAAATAAAAATAAGATTAAAAATTAATATATTAATAAATTAAAAATTAAACTAAACAATTATCATAAGTTTATTGATTTATAACTAAAAAATTATATTTCATGCTGGAAGATCAAACATTATAAAGCAGAGCTAATTTATTTTAAACATTTCAGACATGAAAGTTACTTAGACATTAATTAGTAACATCCATGACAGTATCTTATAAAATTAAATAAAAAATCTCATATATCCGATGTTTAATTATTAATTTAAGAGGTGGTGTAATATTTACCATTTCAAAATCACTAT
Organism: Argiope argentata; assembly: GCA_026289955.1. NCBI lineage: Eukaryota > Metazoa > Arthropoda > Arachnida > Araneae > Araneidae > Argiope > Argiope argentata. The sequence goes on along the minus strand of JAOUZG010002851.1, from coordinate 5,025,700 downwards.
CATTTCAACATTACGTAATTTTAACCGTTCAATAAACTCTCACTTTTTCGTTCAAAATTGCAGCAATTTTTCAAAGGATATTCTTGAATGTCATATAAAAGGAATACAGTATCCTTTGTAGTACCAAAACAATTCTATATTGATATTATTTACAATTTATAAAATATTTCCTTTCTTTCAAAATGTTTGCGATTACTTTAATCATGAATGCTTAATTTCATCTCAACGACAGAGCGTTTTACAATATTTTTTTATTTCTAATTTTTATAATATCTTGTTTTATCTTGTTTTCAATTTTAATATGGTTCTTTTCAAGCATATATTGTTAATATTTATTTTTTAACAATTTTTTTCTTTTCTTTTCTTTTTTTAATTTATTCTTTTTAATTAGCCCTTAAAATGATTAGTTCTGCAGCAATGGTTAAGAATGAATGGAAAAAGTAAAACGCTTAAACATAATAAATTAATTATTGAGGAAAAATACATCTTATCTGTAACTCAATTGTTTCAAATTAGAATTTGGACAGAAAGCAATTTTATAGCAATTTCATACAAAGCAATGTTTTAAATAAAATGAAATGGAAATTAAATCTAGATATTATAATTTATTTATTTATTTTAAATAAATATACTTTAGAGATTGACTCTATCTATAGAATGAATTAATCAAAAATATGCAACAACACACTAACAACAAAGCAAATGAAAATACACATAAATAGAGAATAACAAAAAATAAAAAATTGTAAAGTTCTAAACCATAAATAAATAAAGATCAAAATGAAATTTACTATGCATATTGCAATGTATCATGTCAAAACATTATTTCTTGAACGGCCAAGCATCACGTGCTCGTGCAAATTAAATTATATTTTTATTCCTTTTAATCCTTTCATTCAATGAGTCACTTTAGTATTGCAAACGATCCAAAAAAAACTTTCTCCCGCATTTATTGTTTTAAAAAAATATCACACTTCCTATTTATCTCATTTTATATTATCACGTGCTCAAAATGACATTTTTCTAGGTTTCATTTGTTGCAGTCATGAACTTATTTTTTTAAAACCAGAAATTTTGTAAATGCAATGGCAACGCATTATTAAAAGCTGATGTTTTGAGACGCTCGTGCAGATAATAACATTTTTATTTTTTGCCTACGGATTTTTGTTGACGCTAGAAACCTCACCCCCAAAACAGCATCATGTTCTGACATGATAATGAAATTATAAACAGCTAATTAAAGTTAAGCTAGTTAACAAGCAAAATACACGCAATATCAATACCAACAAAGAATGTATTTTTAAACATATGTGAAGTCGAATACGTAAAAAAATTATAAAGTCATTAAAAAAGAAGTAAGGTTAAAAAGATAAAATCTGAGAACAAGTCGATTTAAAAACGTTAGTCTTATGATGAATGTTAATCATTCTGTTAAAAATCTTATAAAGTTTATAAGTTTTTAAAAAAACTTAAAAATATAATTTAAAAAATAATTAATTAAAATAATTAAAATATAATTAATTAAAATATATTAATTAAAAAAATAATTTAAGTTATAAAGTTTTTAATATTTAGATGACAAAGTTATTGCAATTTTAATTATAAAAACTCTGACACCGTAATAGTTTGAATCAAGTCTTGTTTTGGCGTGAGCAGTAGAGTTTGAAGTTCGGGATTCCACGGATTATTTAATTCATATTTTTATGCTTTTTTACCCACTTAAATGCTATTTTTTCAAATTTTGAGTTCCAGTAGAATTGGTTTATAAAATTCCCCGCATAGGTTAGGATCAAGTTCTTACTTTTCATTTAAATATGGCAAGAGAACTTTTTTATATATTCTGTTGCAACTGAATAGGAATAAGTCGATTTAGAGAAGTTTTAAATTTTTTAAGGCGGCAAAAATTTAAAAAAAGGAAAAATATCGTATTATTTATCAGCCTAAGACAATAATTAAAGATTGGATTGAAATGCAGGATATTTCTTAGTTCAAGAACTAGATGAGATATTTTTTTTTAGTTAAATGCAAGTTTCTGAAGAACTTATTTGTGTAACTGCATAACTAAAAATACTTCGAATGTCTTGATCTCTTTGATAAAAAATATTCCCTTTTCAATTCTTAAAATCTATTTTTTCCTGTTTTTCTGATTAGTATCTTTCTGATTTATAGATATTTTTTCCTTGAATTTCTACTGTTAGTTTCAAATTTTCAGTCGTTAGTAAAATACCTTTTATTCGTCCACTCGAATTCAAACACATTTTTTAAAACTTGGAGTGGATGACATTTGATGTTAATACAGTTTTTTCAAATATTCATTCATTCATTTAATTTAATTCATCTTTAATATTTTAAACAGTCTCAGTAGTTTGGAATGAAGATTGAAATCAACAGGCAGTAGCTTAATCGGTGAAATGCGAGGATTTCGGTATTCTTCGCGTGAAGGTGAAGAATGTGTGATCCTTCCTTGCAAAAATTTATAATTTTTTTGATGAATTATTTATTTTAATTGTAATTATTCAATGAAAATGAATTAAAAAAGATTTCTTTATTGACCTAAGTCGGAAAAACCTTTTATTTTTTAAAAAAATGTTACGTGTTTATATACATTTTGCACAATAAATTTAAAATATAAGTATTTTATAATCTTATTCTAAAAATCATTCTGTAAGTAATAGGATACTTTTTTTTCATGTGAAATAAATTTAATCACATAGGAATAATTTATTTTTCGTGCAACTTATTTTTTAATGCAACTTGAATTTATCACAGTGAATAAGATCGTAACAATTAACTCTCTTCATTTTCAACCTATATTGACCTTTTGCCCTTGAGAGATCAAATATAGTCGCCATTCAATACAGTGCATCATTCTGACATTTTTTTTTCATTTATGATTGATAAAATACCTACAGAATGGTAAAAAGATGTAAATTATCTTTTAGGAAAAATTCAATTTGAAACAATCATATATATTTTTATTGCAAAGCAGTAAGCAAGTTCTTGCATTAGGTGAATAATTTAGGGATGCGGGGGTCCGATGGCAAGATCTCTTGGGGTTTTCAGATTCGAGACCTTATTTCACCGAAGAGCCATAGTGTTGGGGGACCTGTTGCACGTTAAATCTCTGGGGGACGAACGCCGTGCCGTTGGTGCGGTGTGGAAGGGAGCGGGGGTTGCCTGGTCAGATGCTGTCCTCGTCATCTGATCGAAGCTCAAAATTATGTGATCAGGCCCAAAATGAGTCTTGTGCTCTTAAATCCATATGTCATTGTCAAACGCCCTCCCACTGGTGTGGAATAGAAGATTGGAGAGAGGAATGTCGGCCCAATGCCATCCTCGTCATTTGACTGGAGTTCACATTTACGTTTTCCAGCCCAAAAAAGTCCTAATGTTGCTTTAAACGTGACTTCATAATTAAGCTATATGAATAATTTTCCATCGAATTACTTTTCCGAGCGCAAAGGTTAATATGTAAATATGTAGAAATATATCATCCTAAACACAACCCAGAAAATGGAAATAAAATTCGACTGTTCGAATTCAGACATTCGACTGTTCGGCATTCGACTGTTCGAATTCAGACAGGTGTGGCTGAATATTTTATTGGCCCCTTCAAGGATCACATTTCCATTACTCCGCAGAAGAAAACCCAAGGAAGGGGCTTAGATTTTGAAGAATGGGATTTGATACGAGAGATCGATTTCTTTGGGGTGAGAGCTTTGTTCTTTCGTATAGCCCGGGGGATGCAGGCAGGGAAGAGACTCTCAAAATTTCTTTCCGAGTGTCCTTTTGTGCGATTAGTCATGTCTTGTTGGAGAAGGGATTACGGACCCGGAAACAGGAGTAAGTGCGCTTCTTAGCATTTCGAGTATGGGATGATGACGTCAGACGGAAGGACTAAGACGAATCCGCTACTAGGGGAGGGGGCTGTAGCTTTGTTTATGGAAGATTAATCCGTTCCAACAAATGCCTTGAAGTTTTTATATCTTTTATTCTCTATACAATGTATCCACTGCTAATCGACCCCTAATAGGTATTTTCTAAGCTGTTGAAAAAATTAACAGTTGCTTTCTGAATCTTAAGCTTTGATGCAGCTTATTCTACAAAAAGTTCTCATGCCAGAATAATGCCTAAATTATCATTTAAGCTGTTAGAGAAAGGCTTACATTTCCATTAGAAAAAAATGCTTTAATTTATGAGAAGACTATTATCTTTTTTCTTCCATTCATACTATTAGCTCACATTCTCCTTTTAATATGCATCTTGTTCAAATTTTCAATCGTTAATGAAATACTTTTTATTCATTCACTCGATGTTAATACAGATTTTGAAAAAGATATCAAATCATTCATTAAATTTAATTCATTTTCAATACTTTAAATAGAGTTGTATCAGTTTGTATTGAGATTTGCAATCAACAAGCAGTATCTCAATCGGTCCAGCGCGAGGATTTCTGTTTTGCTCGGGTGAAGGGGAAGAATGCGAGTTCAATGCTTGCGAAAATCGATAATATTTTGATAAGCTATTTATATTAATTGTAATTATTTAGTAAAAATTATCTAAAATAACATTTTCTTTGCTGGTCTAAGAAGGAATTGGCTTAATTTTTAATATTGCCTGTTTTGTTTTCATTTTTTCAGTCAATAAATGTATTGAAAATAATAATGTTTAATTGAAAAATAATTTTCCACTTTTATTTAGTTACTTTAAATTTATACTTGAGACTGCTTTTATAAAAATAGTTTGTTTTTCAGCGATTAAAATAGACCAAGTTATGAAGCCTTATATTCATATTCTCCTTTTTCTTTTTGGCCAGCCAAAATGTGCCTTCAGGAAGCACCATCTATTGATTGACAGATTTCCCTTTAAAATAGCCAAAATATTAATAAAAATCTAAAAATTTCTAATTTTAAAATTAAATGTGTCAAATATTGTTTCAAATCAAAGCATACGTTTTCCTATTGGCTTTCTCTTATACCGATACAATATGAAAGGTTTTGTGTTTAAAGAAAATCGCAGCTTTTTGTATAAAGAAAAATTTTACTAACAAAATTTGATTTTCCTAACAACATATCACATTTCATATAATTGTTAAGTTTTCAATGTTAAGTTTTCCGAGTTACCCAGAAGAATACAAGACAGATAATCTGTTTTATATTGTTTTAATCTAAATCGGAATTGGATCAATGATTCTAGCATAATTGAAATACAATTCATATTTATGCCTTTTACTTGCATTGCTTTTTAATTACTGCGATTGTTGTTGTTATTAGTGGCACTTGCCCTGAACAAGCTTCGCCGAGATCAAAGAGTTTTAAGCCGAAAAGAGCGTCTCTTGTTTTGAAGTAGCTCCAACTAGGGTCAAGAGTACGCCTTAGCTAATCACTTATCACAGTCGCTTGCACAGCCCTTCTTACAGGCGGGCACATTCTCTCACTTTGCAGATAGAACTCGGAAGAACGACTATGCCCGAACCTGGACTCGAGCCCGGGTCACCGAGTTCTCGACTCCTCGATTATCTCTTACAAATGTCCATTGGGTGTCTAGGTGACCGGTGATCTAGGTGGCAGAATCATTCATTATAATTCCCCTGAATGCTCTGCAAACCAATCAAGGTGTAAATAATTAGTAACTTCGAAACGCAGTGTGATTATTTAAAAGTAAAACTTCAACAATACAAAATGGAGATATTACAAGATTAAGAAATAAGACAATAAAAAATTAAAATTATTAAATTTCATTATTAAGTTTTATATGGTTTTTTAAATTATTATTTAATTTTATTTATTTATTTAAATCGATAATAGAAAAAAATGAGTTTGTGATTCAAATGACTTGTAATGCTCATATTTAGAAATCACTTCAATATTTTTTCCAAAGGATGCTTTGTAATTTGCAAATAATAGTCAATAAAAATAATTTTAAACAATTGAAATTCGAGAAATTAAAATACCAATTATTTAAAAGAAAAAAAAATTAATATCACTGATAAATTTTGCAATTGCTTCTTAAAAATGTAAAAAAATTGTAAAAGAATAAATGTTGTAAAAATGTAAATACATCAATTTAATCTGCTGCATCCTTTTAATTCATTTATTAAAAAGAGCTAAATCTGTTTTAAAGATGCAGTCTGTTGACCTTGTATTAATAGTGTTGTAGATCACGGCGTTGATCTTATCATGACAAAACCTGAAAAATAGCAAATGGCGTCGTTAATTTCTGCGAACTCATCAGATAACGAATCGAATATGCTACATATAGATAAATAATTATTAAAAATATTAAGTATTTAATGATAAAATAATTAATGGTAAAATATTAAAATCAACTCTTATAACAGAACAGTATTCCTTCATGAAGTATACTATATGTGAAAGGAAATGTTTGATAGCATTTAAAATGAAATATTCAATAAAATCTCTGATTGAAAAAAAAACGCAAGAAAGAAATCTTTGCAAATGTGGTAACTTGCTAATATTTTTTTATAAGTAAATTACAGAAAAAATCTGATATGATTATGAAAACGAATTTCTTTTGTACTTAGTATAGATAGAAACAAAAGCATTATTATCTTCATAGACAATTTCAGATAAATTCTGGAGGCTCTGACAAACTAAATTCCGATAGTAATCCTTTTTAGAATTTTTTTCCTCTGTGTATACGAACACGTGATTTCGAAAATGCAGTGAGATAGGTAATATTGAACCTTTAGGGGAGATAAAAAAATTTATTAGAGAATAAAAGCGAAAGTTTTAAGGAAACCACCCCCGCTTATTCGACCAAATGAAACGATATTTTTGGTTCAAGATGTAGTTTTAGTAACATGATCACTTACCAAATTTTATTTAATTAAACGTTTTTAGTAGCATGTTTTTCTGTTCTTGAAGACTCAAATGTT
>JAOUZG010002851.1:4982447-4994161 GCA_026289955.1 Argiope argentata | reverse complement strand
ATTATATATATATATATATATATATATATATATATATATATATAATGTGTATATATATTGTTATTTGTTAATCATTAAAACAGCTAATGGCAGTGAATCGAATTCTTTTCCTCATTAATCAAAAAATATAAATAGATTTCTGCGAAGCTCTTATGTCTTGAAGAAATTATCTTATTGAAGAAAAGACATTTTATTTAAAGAAAAACACTTATCAAAATCAAAATATTTCTTTCGCTTTTCCTAATTATGTTTTATTTCTATTGGACATTTTCTTTAAAGAATAAACATCTCATACCTTCTTCTTTTTCTTACCGGAAAAAAAAGGCAAGATCAAGTTAATGAATTTTTGCTTTAATTAAATGATAAGCTTGACTTCATTTCTCTTGGAAATCTACAAGTCATTGAATACAAAATTCTATCTATTTGATTTAAAATGTCCTTAAAAAGAAAATTATATATTTTTTGAAAAAAAATATAAGTACAAATATACATATATATTACGACGTGTGTTATTAATCGCAACTGGGTTTTTTTTGCGTGATTGAAATCATCATTTGATACCCAAACTCATGATTGTGGCACCCGCCAATAAAGCCATGATTCTTCTTTTTTTTTTTTTAAATGTACTTCACAAGAATTATGGAGAGATAAAATAATGTTACGGAAGGAAAAACTCTTAAAGTCTCCAGTGAATGTTTTCTTAACTTTTTTATTGGAAAGCATTTACCTGCGATTAATCGCATTTCTTTTAGAAGGCTATATCCATTTGTACAAAAAATAAGGCCAGGATTTTCTTGCTTCTTGAAATCTAATTACTTCCTTAATTTGATTTCATTTCAACTTCTTAGTAAATCCTGTTAGCTATTTTTTGCTTAGGTTAATTTATGGATTGATTAAGCAGCCTAATACTTCAGGAATGTAGGTTAATAAAATAAAACGTTTTTTTTAATTTTTTGATTAATTTATGTTTTTTATAAGCAAAAAACTGGATCGAATTCAGCCAAATATTGCCCATGTATTATTTAAAATAGGAGAAAGAAGTCATTGGTGGTAATGTTGTCAGTTAGAATAGAATACTCTGTACTGGTTGTTTATATATGTTTATATACTGCTCTGCATGTTTCAAGGTTTCATTAAAGAAAAAGTAAGTTAAAGGGTATAAACTGTTTATATTTTAATATAATTTATATAATGCCTAATTTAAATGAGAAAACATAAACAAACCGTTGAAGTAAATCGTAGGCCTATTTCTTAAAAAAACTGACACAAACCGGTTTTATTTTTCACTGATAAATGACACACAGTTATTTAATTGTAACCATGAGATAAGAGTCAAAAGTTACAATTTTTAGTTTTTGAATAAATTACGTATTATGCAGTTGCAACATACGAGGTATGTTACCAACTGATGAAATAATGAGCTACGAGCAGAACGCTGCTCTTTTCCCATCACACTTTGTATTTTTCTCACGATAGTAGAATCGTAGCAGACGCCCATTTCCAATGTTTTGGCAATGTTGCCATTGCTGCATTTTACCTTCCCCATTTGACTATGATAAAAGAAAACTAGGTTGTTTCGTGCGGAAGCCGTATATTCCAAACCGGATAAACGGAAATGTACTGCATCTTGCAGCCAGGGAAGGGAAGATGTATGATAATATGTTTATGTTAAGGGAAGATGTATGATTATGTTGCCTTTACTATGAGATTATGACAGGAATTTTTTGGACACGTATCTACTTAAGAAACGGAATCTTACGTATCTTTAAAAGCATGTTATAAGCCTATATATTTTATTTTATTTTTATTTATTTCTCCAAATTTTATATATAATAAATAAATGCATGATTTTTTTAATAAAAAATAATTATATATATAATTTATTGTTAGACATTAATGAGATTTTCAACTACCCGTTGGGATTTTATCATTTGCTCGTATTTAATATATGCTTACTTTTCGATTATAATTCATAATTAAATTTTGCGCACATTGAAGTATAAATATGGTTTTAATAAGGTTTTTAAATTAATTCACTGTAATGTAAATTATCATTAGGAAATTTGCTTTGATCTTATGTAAAATTGGAGTTTTAGTTGATTATGAATATAATAAGGGAACAATTCTTAGAAATACAAGAAAATCATATAATTTTTTCAGTCCTTTTTTTATTTCAGATTTGCATCTATATTTACTGCTTTCCCAGTGAGACATCGAAAACCGCATATTTACAAATATTCTAAGCAATTGAATTTCCAATAAATGTATTTTAATCAAAATATTAAGATAATGAGAATTTTTTTGTTATTTCTCAAAAATCAATAATTATTATGAATATAAATAAGGCTGAGAAACCAGAAAAAGCACAATACAATTATAAAAAAAACAACCATACAATTTTGTTTTATTTTTAATAAGCTCATATTCAAAAAGAATAAAATTTAAAGTTGTATTTGTTGATTATTATTAACTTTAAACGTTATAAGTATGAATATTGATTTATATAAATGTTGTAAAATAAAAAGTTATGAAACTCAAGATAACAGTTTAAGCTTTTTTTAGCTTTGAATAGTTTTGGTAATTTATTGAAAATTCCATTGAAGGGCATGGGATTGGAATTACTGACTTAAAGAATGATTTCTTTTTCTTGTTATTCTAAACCCTTCATCCATTCAAAACAAAATGCTTTTTTATAAAAACTTGTCAGTTTAAGTAAGAAAATTAATTTTTATTTTCTTTCTTTTAAATATGCCAAAAAAAATTCTTCTCAAAATGTTACAGTATGTAACTACATTTGACATACACTTACATTATTTGAAAAACATCTTTGAAAATGTATATAAAATAGATAAATAAAACGTAAGAAAAAAAGATATAAGTAAAAAAATAATATAAATTTCTTGAATCTAATACCCCCCCATTTTTTTAGCAATTATAGTTTACATGTGCATGAAATGATTTTTTAAATTTTAGTAATAGTATAAGCAATGTATTAGATAGTTTTTGATGTAAGAAAGAAGAAGTAATTCTATGCAGTCTTAAAATTGAGTTTCAGCATACATATGAAATGTTCTTTTTTCACATTTTAAGTGTTAAAACTTCTGCAATTTTTTACACAAAATAAATATGTAATATTTTACTCAGATATTGCAGAAAGAATTGAAAATTTTTTGTATCAAATTTGAACAATAAATATGCATTAGTTATTAATTTAGATGATTTTCAGGTAAATTTTATCAAAATTTAAAATAAGAAAAAAATAGCCTTTAAATAAATAGAATATCATTAAAACTTATAATATGGAAATAAAAAAAAGAGTCCAAGTTCTAAGAATAAACGTAGAAAAAATCCAACGGTTTTATTAATGCCATTGTCGAAAATTTATCGGATATTGAATTAATCAGTATTTGATATTTTTAACAAAAATTGATTTTTCCTCGTTATTTGTTTATTAAATGGTATGATTTGGTCTGTTATAATCACATTAGGATTTCAGTACAAATTGTGAATGAATTATTGGAGATGAATCCCATAAATTTCACCGTCAGTCAAATGGTGATGATGGTATACACTTAAAGCTTCGACGTCGAACATATGTAAAGATAATCGACGGAGATGATGATTTCGGAACTTGCGAGAATCTTTGACTGATTAATAATGACTCGAACGCGCAATCATTCAACCCTGACAGTCAAAATTCCCGAAGGAGACGCGGGAATAATCATTAACGAATGTGAATAAATCTTTTGAGGTGAAATTGAAATTTGTCGGCAGATCATTCACAAATCAATATGAACTTTGCTGGATACTTTAGAAAATTTACGAGTTGTTGTTATAAAGCGGAACTCGATGTGCAGTAGCTTTTGAGGGTATGGACCCCTGAGCATTCGAGGGCAGAAGTCTGTTTTCTAACTCACACACGTCACAAATAATTTTTAAAGGCTGGACTTGCATTTATTCATCCGTAATTTAGATCTGGAACTGAGAGTGACCTCTGACCCAGTAACCCCAGTGATATTACTTTCGACATAGAAGACTTTGTGACCACGACAAATTTAACTTGTGCCAGTCACCCCATACACGGAGAGCCTTCGGCTGGAAGGTTTGAACTCGCTGCCCAAGGGATATGAATGCAACGTTCTGCAAACCAGGCTCTCCCGGTCCAATTTTACGAGTAAAAGGATGAAATAAAATAGTACTTAGAATTATATTATGTGTATAATAGGTGAAGTATGTCAGCATGTTTATGCAGAAATATGATGACATAGCATTTTCAGGGACATTTTTTTCCAAAATTAAGATAATTTAGGGCTCTAATGAGTCAAATAAAGTATAAATAATTATATTCTGCTAAAATAAAAACAAAAACGAACTATATGTGTAATTTTTGAAGTGGGTCATATCTGCCCTAAAGGTCTTTTTAAATGAGACTGTGTGTTCCATTGGGATTGAGGTGAACATATACAATACTGTGAAACGTTGTGCCTCTAGTTTGTAGAGTATTTTATTTATATTGCAAGAAAAATTTTACCAAATACAAATCCAACATTATTCATGACATATCTATGTACGATATATTACAAAACAATTTTTGAAAATCGTAACTTTACTCATGGCACGTACAATTTTCTTTCGGATTTCTTTATTAGTATTTATTACTAAGATGTTAAAAACTAAATTAACATATGAGTGTAATCACAGAAAACCATCGAGACATGCACTTCAATGAATTCCTCATCACCAAGACATATATGTCCTGGTGGGGCCCAAAGGGTTTAAGATTTATTATACTAAAAGAGTTGTAACGATTCTAGAATATAAATTCGCTTGCAATTGTTTTCTTACAACTCAAAACTACATGAGTAATTGATTTCCGCAGATGAAGTTTAACCCCTTGACTGCAAATTTCTTTAAATCTATTTCCTCTTAATTTACAACGTAGGTAAAGAGAATAGTCTTTGAATATGATGAATTTGTCCGAATATTTTTCAATTGATTATTAATTATGAAGCCATAACAAACTTTTAACTAATACTTAACTATTTAAACTATTTTTAAAGAATAGCGGGATGTATAAAATTTATTAGTTATCAAAGGGATAATAATACTTTAAAAGTTTTCATTTTACAGATGATTAATTTTTCTGCTCTGAAGAGTATAGATATAAGCTCTTCTTTCCTTCTTTCTCATGAAATTCGTCAAAGCTTTTTTTAAACGTGGTTCTAAAAAATAAAGTATCATTTGATAAACTTATTCAGCCGAATTTCTAGAATTTATAAGATATTTTTATTTCCTTTTCTTTATTATTTTTTTAACCTTTTCTTTATTATTTTTTTAACCTTTTCTTTATTATTTTTTAACCTTTTCTTTATTTTCCTATTATCATTTTTCATCCCCTATTTTTTAATCAGGTTGTTTCTTCTTCATTCGTTTTGTTTCTACGCTCTTTCGTGTAACTTGCTTTATTTTATGTTTTCAAAGATTTTGTTTTGAAAATGTGTTTTTTGTACACGTAATATAATATGCTTTAGGATTTCAATTTTATGCATTTTTGTATTTCCGATTACAATTTATTATTTAAATAGTTTTTAAAAATAACTAATTACTCAACTATTAATTGAAAGATAAAAATGATACTTTAAATTTAAAAAAAATTAAGTTCCTTTAAATTCCTTTGGTTTTAGTCATTGCATCCGTTTTGCAATTATTTTTTCAATTCCTACTATTAGTTTTCATTCTTCTTATATCTATCTTGTTCAAATTTTCAATCGTTAATAAATTACTTTTTATTCATCCTCTCGAACTCAAATGCAGTTTTTAACTTGGAAAGGATAGCACTCGATATTAATACAGTTTTTTCCAATTCATTCTTTAAATTTAGTTCATTCATTAAATTTAATTCATTTTTAATACTTTAAATAGAGTTTCAGCAGTTCTTAATAAAAATTGAAATCAACAGACAATAGATCGATCGGTGAAATGCAAGGATTTCAGTATTTTTCACGTGAAGCTGAAAATTGCGAATTCAGTTCTCACGAAAATCAATAGTATTTTTGATAAATTTTTCATATTAGTTTTAATTATTTAATAAAAAGTAACAATGATAATATTTTTCTTTGTTGACCGAAGTAGGAATTGAATTATATATTTTTTATTACTTGCTAATGCAAAATTGTCACAAATCTTTATTTACATTTATCAAAAGTTCAAAAGCCCTGCTTTCCTTCTAGCTGAAAAGATATTTTCTTATGCTGTTGGTTTACTCTCCCACGCACACCCACTATCACTTGGAGAATTTCTTCACTCTAGTGCAGGGGCGCTAAAGTAAGCTATCTTAATACTAATATGGGGGATTCTTCTGTGTTTTTTTAATTAGTATTTTTCCGTTGGTCTTGCAGATCGATTAAGAAGATTTGAAACATAGAATATTTTTTCGTTATTATATAGACTGATATAGCACCTGTAAACCGTGTGATGCAAAAACAGCAGCATTTAGAGTGCAACGTTGTACCATTGGAGTTAGAATCAACAAATATTACGCATAGATATTTCTAGAGTAGTATTTGATAACTAAGGATGCTTTCTTTTTCAAAATTTTGCTAGTTGTTTAAATTTCAAAATTACCATTAATGAAAGATTTATCGAAATCTTTATATATGTTTTGTCAATAACTATCTAGAGCAGATAATCGCATAAGAACTATTTTTACTCTATTTTAACTTTTCTCGATTTAAGAAGACAAATTTGTTTTTGCTTTCTATTCTTTAATTTTAATGTATTTTTAAAAAAATTCTAATGTAAGTTATAACAATGCCTTTTATTGTTAAAATTATTTTTAAAACAATTTAATTGTTTAATCAAATATTTCACTGGAATGCTTTTGTCAAGTCATGGCTAAGATTTAATATCTACTTTCTGTTTTTAAATCTTAACCAAGTCGAAGCTATGATTTAATATCTACATGCTATTTATAAATCATAACCAAGTCAAAGTTAAGATTTAAAAAAAATGTCTTGTTTAGACATTAAACCGAAAGAAATTTTTCATTTTTACTTTGATTAATATAATAATTTTAATGTGGTATTCTCCTTTTAAAATGCTTCATATCAAATTCCATAAACTTAAAAATATCATTTTTATCATTATGCTTTGAATTAGATGTTCTAAACATTTAAGGGAAGAGATTTTTCTCATACTGTCTATAAATAATATATTCATTAAAACCTATTCATTCATACCTACTGTATTTACTAATCTTGTTTTAAGTAAGAGGAGTATGAAATTAAATATTCTAAATTTAATTAAAATAATTTCCCGGTGACTTCTAGAACTATTCAGTAAGATATTAATGATATTATGTAATGACATTTTACCAACTGTGGAGGACGTTTATTGTCACTAGATAACAGACATTAGATTGAAAGGAATTCAAATGCAAAATTACAGTAATAATATTTAATAAAAAAAGGAGTCCATAAAATTAATCAGTAATACAGAAAAAAATATTACTCTAAAGTTCCTTATTCCAGTGTCTTTACATTAGACTCTCCCTTATTCTGCTCAATTTCAGATTTCAGATGCGTTTCCTTTACTACAGCCATCGTTTTGACCACACAGACTAGGTTAAGGAAATTAATAACTCTTTGCTCACGAAATGAAACCAAAAAATTAACATTAGAAAATGTAATTAGAATGTCAGTTTTCTCTGATATGGGTTTCAGTATTTAAGAAAAACGAATGACGTAATTTTAAAAAATTAATATAGGTGACGACTTTCTCGTGTAAACACAACTCAGTGATTCTCACATCGTAACTTAATAACAATCATAATTAATGGGAATTTTAAACCCTAAATGCCTTAAAAGAGCAGAGAATGTGAACATTTATTAACGCTGCATAGTAAAGACACGAGTACCAGTTATTTGTACAAAATGGACGGATTTGTTGTTTGTTATTTTTTGGTTAGCAAGTTTGTTGCTTCTATAATAATGAGGAAGCAAATAAAATAACTGGATTATAAAACTGACTCCAGTTGTATTCGAATATTAGAGTTATAAAGAATTGAGTACAAAAGAAAATGAAAATCCAAAGCAGACATCAGATGTTAAAGAGGGGTAAAGAGTAAGGAAAAAAAATCCCTGGACGGTAGACTTAAATACTTAAAACATAAAAATACAGTTTAGAATTTACAAAGCATTTGTAAATTCTAAACTTATTACTTATTTTACCTTTTAATGGAATTTGGATGCCCCTAGTTACAAGCATCATTAATTTCATAATTAGAGGAGAAGAAAATTCCATAAAAATGTATGTCTTACGATATGAATCTGATTCATTTTACCTGGTCCACACTGTAAGTTGCCATTTCTTGCATTTACATATTTTTGTCTGAGTTTTACACAGAAATCTCTTATATTTTTATTTGGAGAAAATAATTCACTGAGATATAGAAGAATTATTATTGACTATATTTTATGGATTTTTTTGAGAAAAGAAAAAAAGAAATCATGGATATATCCTTACAAGTTTTAGAACAAAACTGAGATTCTGAAATTGGTTAAGTAGAAAATATTCAGGATAATAATTCTAGAATCGGTTGTTGTTGTTGCTAATTCCCTTGGCATAAACATCTAAATAAAATCCAAGAGACCATGTTGCCCTAAAACATAAAAACACTCCCATTCCCGTCCATCAGTTGCCTCTTGGAGGCAGTAATATAATCGATGATGCGAGAGAAGGAAATTCTAGAATCTTATCGAAACTTTTTGAATAATTCAGCAAAACAAGATTATCCTAATCTGCAAAATTGGTATGATCTGGGCTTCCAGGATTCGAGTCCCGACCAGGGCGGGGTTGTTCTTCTGAGACTTCTATCTGTGAGATTTGTGAATGTGCCCCTCTGTAAAAAGGGACTGTGCAAGTGTGTGGGTGGGTGTTTCATCCTCTTATGAGCTAGAACTCAGACTTTTGCCCTCGATAACTCAGGGGTCTTTACCCTCAAAAGCTACTGCAGTCCCCCTTTACGTTGTAAAGCGGACATCACCATCATAATTAATGAAAAGTTCCTTTTATTGTTTCAAATTTGGGAAAAATGCAATCCTATAATAGTATAAAGTTCGGAAATTTAATAAAATTGTTTTCTACTGATGGAAAAATATTTAATTTTTATCATATCTTAATGATCAGTTAATTATTTAATTAAATTTTCATCTCTAATTATTGATATTCGTAATGAAATAGAGGAAAATTGAGTTTAATTAGTGAATTATAAAATACTTCAATGATTGAAATGTAGAAAAAACTGAAATTAGGTAGTACGCTTTGATTATTATAATACGAAGTGATCTATTTTTTACATAATGTGACCTTAGAAGGAAATCATAAAAAGTCATGGCGCTGAAAATGATACAATTTTAAAGTTAAGGCAAAATATATATAATAAGAAAATTGGTTGATATTATAAATATTGATTAAAATTCATCAGGATCTCAAATATTAAAAAAATTCATCATTATTCAGGGATCACCAAAAAATTCATCATAGTTTCTAATATTAGCTACTGAAATATTTAAATTAGAATTTACTACAATAAGTGGCATATTGTATCAATAACTGGAATAGCATAAGTCTCTTTGCTTTAAGAATTTATCTTTTTAATTAAGAAAACATATAAAAAAATTTAATGGATTTTGCTGCTTTTTTAACGTTGAGGCAAGAACTAAATTAAGAAAAAATATATACAAAAAAACCACCTTTGCGATTTTTTAAAAAGTCGTCTGCAAAAGAACAACTAAAAATGAGGCTCACAAAAAGTCTTAAAACTAAAAAGAATTCTATATAAATGTGATGAATCTTAATTATAAAAGCTTTCTCATTACGGAGTTTTCTTAGTTAATTATTTTTTTCATTCTTTTTCTTTTCATCTTCTTTCGAAGGGAGAAAGAAAAAAAATCTGAAACAGTGTACCGCACAGCAGGGCAGGAACGCATTTTCTGATCATTATTAGACTGCTATTCTTGTGGAAGGCAAAAAAAATGCAGCAAAGTCTTATTTCTTATTTGAAAAAATAGAAACAAATGAGATTTTCTTAACGAAGGTTTCTGTTCCTAACCTCTTTTAATGAGTGCCCTTCTGCCGGACTTGTTTGCGTTTCAGCCCCAATTTACGAGGAATTGTTATCTTTTGCTGGGGATCCGGAAGTTAGGAATGCAACAGATGATTGAACTCTGCAATCCTTTTATTTTAACTGCGAGTATTGTATCAAGGTAATCATATTCTCAATTAAAATCTATAAATAAACTAAAAAATGAGCAAATAGTTTGAAAACAGAGCATTAAATAAAAGTGTTTTGTCAAAGTTGTGCCATAAAAGGTACATTCTATTCAATAGCTTCTATGTTTAGACAATAACAGAATTATATTAAATTATAGTGTAGCGGAATTCGTTGTTATAATAACAATTTGTCTCACAAATACAAGACAAATAATTTCAAACTAGCGAGTTAATTATGTTATTAATTAATTTAAATTCAGAAACTGAAAAATGCATGAAATGATTCAGAATCCTTATAGTAATGATAAATCTAGAGATAGTAGCAGCGGATAAGAATATTTTTTTCTTAATTGATAACTTTTATACGCACATGTCATTATTCGAAAACAATAAAAAATACTTTAAAATAAAATTCCTAAACTTTCAAATAATGAGTCCTAATTTTTGGAAAACCGATTTAACAGAGAACTTCATCCTTGAAAATGAGATTTCAGAGACGAACGGCTAACGTTTTTTCTCCGAAAGATTATCTTATGCCCCCCCCCCCCAAAAAAATGTATACGCTATAGTATAGACAAATTGAACAGAAACTCATAGGGAAAAATAGTTTCTGATAAATTGATTGAGGTCTTCTCTATTGAATTAAACGTAACATTCATACAAACCGCAGTTAGATTAACAGAGGACGTGACTAATATATTGCGCCTGAAAAATACATTATTAAATACATCATTTTCATATTAAAAAGACACAATTCATCGGACGCGAGTTGCTTGTTTACGTATTGGGTCATTTTTTTGTTTTATGTTATGTAATTTGATGAAAGCTTTAAGCACTCATCACATTTTTGTAAATTGGGATATCTTGCCTAGGTGTTCGAGATTTTTTAATGGTTGACTAAGAATTGAATCCACTTCACAATTTAGAAATATGGGCTATAAAAAGAATATATTAGTGGATTCTAGTCTTTACTAATGGCTTTTGTTTCTAATTTTATCATTTCACCTATAAATAGTATTAAACTAAGAAATGCCTTTAAGTTTATCTTTTTTCAAAAAATATTATCATGCTCAAGATAACAGAAAGAATTTGAACAGCGTGAAAAATTTTCTTATAATCTCGTACGACTAAAAATGAAAAAATGTGAGGTTTTCAATATTTTTAACGTTATATTAATTAGCTGATATTGGCAATACTTTGCATCGTTTACTGTTTTCGATAAAAAAAATTATCTTGATGTGCATCTGGAATATGAAAGAATGAAGTAATAGATGTCCTTACAAAGAAAGTCACGAAAAGATTCAAGATCTTTTTATTTTTTTTTTGATGGAAGATAAATTGAATTAATTGATGGAAGATAAATATATCTAACTTTTTTGGTTTACCCATTTCTTGCAAAAGAATTTTCGAAGATATTATAAACGGAAGATAAGTAAATTAGA
>JAOUZG010002851.1:4963389-4975536 GCA_026289955.1 Argiope argentata | reverse complement strand
GTGTGTGTGTGTGTGTGTGTGTGTGTGTGTGTGTGTGTGTGTGTGTGAACACTATAACTGAAAAATGTTTCGAATTAGATGAATCTCATTTAATACGTGGTATTTAGAAAAATAATTTTAAGATTTCTATGATAGTTTAAAGGGTGTCATTCTTAGGGAATTTGTTTATCTTTCTGTCCAAATGTAAATAAACATGATTGTCACAGAAAGTGAAGAGCAAGATAAACAAAATTTGGTATACAGTTCTATCATCTAAAGTATATGTATCAAATTTTGTATGAAATATGCCTACATAATTGCTATATATCTGCCTATATATTTGCTTATATGTGAACCTGATAATTCAAGCGCATTATTTTAGATAAAAGAAATTCTATGTGTGATCCAAAATATACTGATATGTAATGTCTTACTTTATTATTGGTTTTGATTGATAATATTCAAAATATTTACTTGGTTTTCTCCAATAAATTACGAAGCTTGAAACGCTCATGTACTCTAAAAGTGAAATTCGAACACACGTGGGTATCAATCATTTTATCAAAACCCTAATCTTTTATTGTAGGGGGGGGGGAGGGGACTAACATCTTTATTAAGAAATATGCCGCAATGCGACAAGAATATTTCTCTCTTTAGTTTTAATTCTGATTATGAGTAGGAAAATTAGTGAATCAAAAAAAAAAAAAATACTGAAATCACTGAAAAAATATTTTTCGTTTTTCAAGTATTATTTTATCCATCTTCAAATCAATCATTTTTTTCTTCTATCAGTCAGTCTGTTTTATGTCAAAAACCCATCCAGAAAGTATTTTAAAAAATAGGAAATTATATGTTTATAGGGACTGTTTGAATTTGCAATAAACAATTGAAATGTTTGTGAGAAATGATAATAAAATAAGTTGAAAGTTAAATTGATACGGTTTAAACTTCATATTGGTACCCTCTTTCATAGAAGTTATCTCGCAAAAGATTTTTATCTCAGAGATTCTCTATTTTTTTCTTGAATTCTATACGCAATTGAGGCTTCTACAAAACATAATACAGTATAGAATAAACGTTAGGAAGCGAAATATTTTTTTTAGATTTTGCGTTACGAATATTTTCTATTCATAGAAATTTTGATAAAAGGAAACCAGCAGGCAGCTCTGTAATAAAAAAAATACATCAACGAATGAACATCGAGAAAGAACAAGTTTTTCTGTTTTATTTCAAATTTATTCATTGTTAATATGAAGCGAATCAAAGCTCTGAGAAAACGAATTCGAAAAGAAAGATGGAATAACTGACAAAACACATACTTTTCGTAAATAAATTGCTTCATAACTTTTTATTTTTTATTTTATTCATTGTTCTGAAAGAGTGTTATTTTTTTATTGCGGTAAGATTTTATTGCGATTTTTACAGCTATCATTTATTTTCATAAGATCAGCATGAGCATATTGTTCTGGGGATTTTTGGATATAGGTAATATCTTGCCTGAAACAACCGCAATTAATCTTATTCCTATTCTCAATGGCAGCTAAAGAACTGTTTTTGAGAAATAACAGCAGTAAGTCACACATTTACAATCCTATTCTTTTTGTACACGTGAGTGTTATTTTTGTTATCTGCACTTCATGCTTTTCGTGGAATAAACCATCGTTTGTCAATATCCAACTTTTTATATCAATTCACCTTAAACAATCCAGAAAACTGCTATAAAAATATATATTTAATTTCAACGAATGAATGAAAAAAAGAAGGGATTTTCTTCCTTATAAGCTAAACACAGACTCTCATTGTGAGACGAAAATGCAAGATCCAATCGATAGAAATAAATTCTTACTAGTTTAAATTAGAGAAATTCGTAATAAATTTATAAGAGTCTTATAAATTTAAGAGTTTAATTCTTGTAATAAATTATTAAGTCTAATTTACTTAATAATTCAGGTTCACATTAAGTCTTAATCAATTTAATAAATTCATGCTCACATTATAAGAACAACTATCAATTAAGGCAAGATTTATCCGGATAAAAATCTGGTTTGATTTTTAAATAATTTTTAATTCTAAATAATATGATTTTATGAGAACTATACCTACTTCTTGTTTGTTACTTTTCTTAATTACATTACTTAATTAAACTATATAATTAGAAGGGGAATTATTTTATTATTTTTTACACTAATTCCAAAAATTAGGAAGTTGAGGCAGTAACACTCGCTAGTTTTAAGTAATAAAATTTGTAATAAATTCCATCGAGAATTTTCTTTTTTATTTCATGCATTACACATCTTCTTATTAAATTCATGCTTACATTATAAGAATATCTATCGATTAATGCGAAATTTATCTAAATAATAAGTCTGGTTTGATTTTAAAATAATAATTATTTCTAAATAATTTGATTTAAGGAGAATCATAGCTCCATCGTGTTTGTTACATTACTTAAATTATATATTTAGTAGTGAATTTATTTAATCACTTTTTTATATTTATTACAAAAGCTGGAAGTTGGGGGAAAGCAAAATTGGTAATAAATTCCAATAATAAATTCGAAATCCAACTTGTACACTGCCTGAATTTACACAGATTTGATAACCTTGTTCCTACATAATAGGGAATTTTGACGATAAATTCATAAAATTATTAATCCGTGTAAGACTTTATTCTAATTAATTATGATAAATAAAAAATATTTATTAACAATATTTCCGTGTGTTTTTATTGCGTTGAATTTATTATAAAGAATTTATTTCTTTTTTTTTCTTTCACAAACTTTCAAAAAAAAAGAGAAACAATGTTCTTTAATTAGGAAAAAAAACTCAAACACTCAGAAAAGTGATGCTTAAGGCAGGAAGTGTTTTCTGAGATCCATTTTTCGTTTTCATTGTTCTACTCTAGAAGGGCAATTAATTTTCTCTGTTTGTTATCTTTGGCCTTTCATTAAGAGTTGACGAAAGGAAAACATCGAAAGGCAGTTGCCGATGACACTGATCCCCGGTATTAGAGGATAATACCGAGGTCCAACGAGATGTCCTTGCTCCCTGACATCATCGACAGAAGAGATCACTGTTTTTTGATGGAAACTTTACGATGTTGTAAGTTTAGAGAACATTTCCTGCTCAAAAACTAATGTAAGCTACATATTTTTCTAATATTCAGATATTAAATGGGAATTTATTTATATAACTAAAAATCATTACTCCAATTTTATGTTTAGAAAATGCTTTAAAACTGGTTTTAAGGTTTCAAATCGAGTTTCTAATATTCTAATCAACACATATTTAATAAAAATTAGGGATTTTTTTTATTAATTTATTTTTTTATTTTACCATTAAGGTATATATTTTTAAATTAAGTATTTATTATTTTTAAACTTTAATTAATAGTTCAATTTTATAAACATTTTTGAAATTTTAAAATTAGCCATTTTTAGATATACTGCCAAAAAGATGCCAAATGTGTAAAATCATTATTTATTGAAATTAAAAATTAAAAAAGTAAATTAAAAATTTAATAATCATGAACAATCGATACGTTCTTCAAATAAAAAGATTTATGATTTGAAAAGGCATGAACAAATATTATTTTGAACAATAATTTTAATAAAGAAAGTTAAATTAGCAATTTATGGTTGTATCTGAACTGAATTGAGACTCTTTTATGAAATTATAATTTATTAATTTTAAAAGTTAATTAAATATATTAAATGCTTAACGATCAATTGATTTTTTTTAAATAAAAAGATTTATTGCATTCTAAAGTATGTAAAAATATTATTTCAAATTTTTATTTGAATAAAGAAGATAATAAAAATCAATTTAGAGTTGGATCTGGATTAAAAATTGTTGTACTTCTTCAGTTGAAAAAAATTATTTTTATTAACACAAAGAACTATATGAATGAAAATAACAATCAAAAAAATCAATCAATTATTTTTTTCATTAAAATCGAATGTCAACTTTATATTTCATTTTAATGAAAAAACTGTATCAGCAATTAGTATGAGTAGAAGTTTGCCATTAAAGAGTCAAGTTCTTTAGATTAGAAATTAAGCGTGTCATAAAATATTTTACATTTTTAACCCGTAACTAGAGACGGGAGCCAAAATGATTTCACATTTTTTATTAGCTCTGATTGTCACGTGGTATTTTGTTCTCAAATACAATCATCTCTTCAGTATCTATCTGCAAGCAGTATGTGTTTCAGCAGTATGTTAGGAAAAGTCTAAATATGAGCATGTGTATATAACCGGGTTGTTATTTTTCTTACGTTCTGGTGGTAAGTTCTCGGGTAGTGAATGGTAGTGTTTCGGGTTCGAGACCCGATTCCAGCGAAGAACAGTCGTATAAAGGGGTCTACTGCATGTTAAATCCGTCAAGATCAAACACCCTCCAACTGTTATAGTGTAATGTAGAGAGGGGCTTGCCAGTTCAGGTGTCGTCCTCGCAGTCTGACTTCGGTTCAAAATAACGAGGTCCATCCCAAAATAACCCTAGTGTTGCTTTACAATTGGACGTTAATAAAACTAAACTAACACTTAATATTATAATAGTTGATATTTTTAATATCAATAACTACATAATTTCCAGAATGTATTGTTTTTTCAAAATAAATTTCAATGCTTTTTACAAAAGAAAAAAATAGAAAACAATGGAGTCATTTTGACTCCATGTGTCTGGCCATGTGAAGAAATTTGTCTCCGCTTATGGGTTGATATATTCATCTTATGCAATTCATATCGTTTTAAAACCAGCATCAAACTTTGAAGAACTATCTGAATGAATGCCACTTTGGAAAATTTAAATATAGTAAAAGTTAAAAATTAAATAAGTAAAATAAGATTATTAAATAACAAATAAATTATTAAATAAGAAATAACTAAACTAAGAATACAAGTTTAATTACTTTATGACTTTTACTGAAAACCTAAATTCTATTTACTCCTGTATTTTCATTTGTTTAACATTTAATTGATTGATGCTTAGAGATGGATTTTGTAATTCTGAACAATAAATGGGTCTTTTTGATACTTAAATGGCACTTTGTCTTTGAATTGTAGCTCCATTTTAGCTTCGAATTTTAACGCCAGTCTCTTGATTCAAGATGATCGAATTTAATACTTACCACTTCTCACGACTACACCTCCATGGAACATGGATCCTAACATTTTTTTCAAATTTAAAAGAGAACTTTTCCATAATCTAAAACCGTGCGAGAAGTCTTTCTGAATTTTTTATCAAATGAGAACATGACGTTGTTTCCGTTCGGGTTTTTTGAATAATTGAAGGCAACAAATAATTGAAGTAAAAAATCGCGTCGGCAATGAACAAAGCATAAATGGCAATATTCATCAGCATCCTTTAATCTCATATATTTTTTATCTGCTTTTACCAGTATTGCATTATTATTACATGTGCTTATTTGAAAACAGATGTGTTTTTAAAAGGTTGACGTAGAACTATCACATCTTAGCAGTTATTTCATCTCAAAATCGGTTGAGTACCAAAACTTTGTCGGCTAGAAAAACTAAACGTGAAAGTTTTTAAAAAATTATCATTATATAAATAGAGAGAGAGAGAGAGAGAGAGAGAGACCGATAGAGAAATCTCGTGGTTTATTCAAAGCGGTTTAAACTGGTTAATGACTTAGATTAATTAAGACAAATAATGATAAATAGTAATAGTGTCCCACAAGATAACTTGAAATTTATTATCGTAGATTTCCTTCCCTTTTTTAGAATACGGTCGTCAAGTTAACATTCCTAGTCCTATTCCTGCCAAAACAATGTGAATTCTTATGTGAGCATGTGAATTCTACGATTCTTAGATGTATAATTTTAGAATCTCGCATATGAGAGTTTTTTGTTTAATAATATAGTGAAGAAAGCTGAATAAACATTTTGACCAGTTTTTTTAGATTGATTGAAAACAGAGTTTTATTAAAACTATGAATTTAATAACAAGACCGTATGTTCAGTTTCATTTATCTGAATTACTTTGTTTTTTTATTTACTGCGTCTGCTCATATTGGAATATGCATATAGACAGACTGTCTCCAGCTATTGTCAGGTTTGGTTCAAATCGATCGACGCTTTAGTTACCAAAACTGTGTATCAATTTATATATATCTAGATGGTTTTTTTTCATTCTGTTTATATTATGTTCACTTGCACTCTGATACAAGTAAACATGCTTCCTTGAAAGGATTCTTAAGTAATAATATGATTTCGAAAATGATAATAAAATGTTTGAAAAGTCATACCAGATTCTCCGACCACCTCGAAAGCATACGGCTTTAAACTTTAAAACTGAATGACCCCACCGCCGCAACACCAACACTGACAGGAACTGTGGTTGAGTTCTAAGGGCCATCACTGGCCACGGTAAAACGCTTCCCGTAGGATGTACGTCCCACCATCGACGGGAGGAATTTAACCCACAACTATTAGTGTACCCTCTAGGGTGGCGAGATCCAACCACAATTCTGGAAGAATCTCATCCCTATTTCAAGGTGCCTTCGAGGGGGAGAGAAATGACGGGTTGTGCTACCCGTCAAAATGTTTGAAAAGAAGAAATTATAAAATAAGCAATAAATAGCCTTATCTTTTGTAAGCATGGAATTGGAAACATGTATCATGTTCATCATGTACAAAATATGATAAATATCTAAAATTTTGTGTTAGGATCATATAATAAACATATTATCTTCAAACTTGAAAGATACTTCAGTTTCCCGCTTACAGAGAGACAACAAACAGTCATATTTCCAAATATATTTTTCCAACCTTGAAGAGGTGTGAAAGATGGGGAACCGTCAAAAGTTCTATGAGGAATTTTAGAACGATTAAAATATTATTTCTTTTTATTACTTCATTTAAGGAGAAGTAAACATTGTAAAGAAAACATATGTAGCTAAAGCGATTAAATGTTTGAAAGCTTTTCTTGCTTCATGAAATTCGAAATGGTAGAAATAATTCAAAAATAGCATTAAGCATTTATATTTTCAAATTTTGCTCCATTTCATTGTAAGCAATAAATATTATAACGTTCTAAAGGAAATCAATATTCAAATAATGGAATATCTCGATGAAGGAAATATAAAATTTTTGTTTTAAAATATTCACAATTGATGCATAAATAACCTTCGAAATATATATATTTACTGAAAGCATATGAATAGAAAAATATTTCTGCATCTCTATGAAAGCCCATTCTGAGAATAAATCTCATAGCAAAGTGAAATATAATTTCAAAATACAATATCTCATTTTATAAAATATTCGGAAAAGAAGAAATTGTAAAACGATGGAGAAAGTACGATCTTTTAGAAACAAGAAGTGGAAAACATGTTCCAAAAATTCAATTCTTCGGTCAATCACTTCACGAATATTCAGTCTCCAACTTTTATAAGATAGAACAAATATTCCAGAACAAGGGCTTCTTTTGTTGAAACTAGGCATCTCTTCGAAATACATTTGTATTGGAGAGGACTTTTATTGGAATTTAATGGCATTAAAAGCAGATTGAAATGGATTTTAGATTTTCATTTTTCAGTTATTCGTTAGATCGAGAATTAATGAATCGGAATATTATTAAATGCATTTTTAAATAATCAATTTTAGCCTTGAAATTTCGTTCAGGATGAAATTTAAAACTTACTATTAAAAAGGGAGTTAAAACTCTATTTACAGTCATTAGAATATAAAATTTATAATTTCTAGACCTCATTTGTACGGGTTTTTGTAATTCCTATTATTAGCTCACAATCTCCCTATATATTTATAATCTAGCTCAAATTTGCAATCTTAAATAAAATACTTTTTATTCATTCACTCGAGTTCAAAATAAAAATTTTAAACTTGTAGTGGGTGACATTGGATTATTATAGTTTTTTAAAAAAATATTAATTCATTAATTTTTATTAATTAATTAAAAACCAACTTTCTCGCCAAAAATCTTCATTTCCCTACCGCCAAATAAGTACAGAATTTAGTTTGCTTTATCCCCACGTTAATGAGGTTAGACTTAAAATGCTGTAGGCCGATCCTTTCAAACGATTCAGTTTACTTTCGTAGTGCTTGACGCATTTAAAACTAAACATTGTTAATTAATAGATATTTGGAAGTACTTTCGAATTAAAACAGACACAGAATGAAAAACATTAAAAATTTATTATCGGTATTGCGTTATCCCAATTGACGAAGAAAATTTAGGCATATATAAAAATAATTTTTACACACCTTATAAAAATAATTTTTACACACCTTAATTAGTATAAACATCATTTTTGTGCAAGAATTGTTTCGGAAAATATGAATATCAATCTCCGTAGGGAAGTCATAAATATGGGGCTAGATTAAAATTAATGTACCGTCACCAAAATTGAAATTTTTAAAAACAACTTGGTGCCTTTTTTTTAACAATTTTTACAATTTTTTTACAATTTTTTACATTTTTTTCAATTTTACAAAGAACCATTTTTTACCTTTTCGGGTATCCTTACAGAACAATAGTTTTTATGCGTGACTTTTATCTGCATCTCGAGAAACTGTTAAATAATATGAAACCTTTCCGATAATGAGGACGCTGCTTGAGCTGATTTTATTAATTCATGACTAAAAGCATTTGCTATAATAAAGGAGCTAACCCTTTTTCAATAATGTTTTATGTTTTCTGTAGTCTTTAGGGTTGCAAAATTTTATAGAAATTAATAAATGGTAAAATAAATTAAAAACTGTATAGATGATAATATACCTTTCGTTTTCAAGAACGCGCTTTCAATTACTTATGTCTAAAAATAAAAATGAAAGATCCCAGTTTTAGTTAAAGGGAAAACAAAATCATGTTAACCGCTCTTATCATCTTTACCAACAATCTATTAGTGCAAAATAAGAAAATACTTGTGTGCATTTTTTTTTCAGTAACAAAGTCAATTATTTTAAATATAATGAAATAAAAATTTTAAAATTACATTCTTATCTATAAATTATTAGTCATACACAAATTAAATAAAGCGTGGTCTTATTTTTTGTTAAATATGGATAATATTGACGTAATATTATTGAAACATCTAATGCATCTTTTAAGCAGTAAAAAATAACTTGCTTCTCTGAAAAATGAAAGAAATAATTTCAATTTTTAATAATCTGAAAAACGGGATTGTTTGTTCAGATTTGCATTCTTTATTCAAACATCGGAGGAAGGGCTTTTTATGAGATAATAGGAATTTGTATTGTCCACAAGAAGAAAAAAATCATTTAACTTTATCTCTAAAATAAACATTAGATATTAACATCTGGGGGGAATATAATGTTGTTTCTAGGATATAAGTAAAAGCTAAACAAACACATGCGATTAATGTTTTTTGTTATTAAAATCAAATATAATGAATATTCAGAGCTTGAATTTTTTTAAATATTTTATTTTCTGGTTTATATTTTCATAAAAATGTTTTTAACGAATAATTATTTCGCCTTTACTTAGCTACTTGCATGATGTGTAAACATTTATCATGTTAATTCAATAAAATAAAATCACAGTAGTCAATTTTCATTCAGGGATTTAAGTTGATTGATTGCGTGCATCAAAATGCAAAATATGCTCTGGTGGTACGTACGATGCAGCAACAGCAACAAATATTTGGGATATCGCAGTAGTTAAACTGTTCAACTCGTTTTCATTCACGACACTGACCTGTAGTGAGCGATTTCAGTTTTGTTAATGAATATTTTTTTTGCCATTCATTGACCATTGTTAGATTCAAATTTGAACTATATATATATAGTTCGAGGATTTCGGTATTTCTCGTGCGAAGGTGAAAAGGTTGTCCGTGTTACCAAGGGAAATAACATCGGTCAATTATTATTATGTTAGCAAAAAAGAAAACATTAATCTCCCTGTCTATTATATACTAAATATTTTTTATGTTTCTATATAAGAAAATTATAATAATTGGCAACTATCGCAGTTGCTTTGATTGTGATTTTACAATATCAGAGTAGAGTATGATAGACTTCATACGTAGAATCATGATAGAGTTAAAATTTTTGATTGTTTAGAAGATAGTAATAGTCACGTTCAAAAGAGAAACTATACTGGATACTCTTTTGTAGCAAAAAGATTAACAATAGCATAATAGCTTTAACAAAAAATTATGATTGTAAATCGCAAGCTGTTTTTGGTTAAAAAAAACGATTTTACAAAGAAACGGAATTAGAAATTATATTCATAAGTATTCATACATATAAATGTATATGTATATGTTTATATTTAAATGTTTACATGCATGATTGTATGCTTATGTCATGTGCTTGCGTTTATATGTGTATACGTATTTTTTTATCCGTGTACACGTTTTGTACGTTTTTATATCCATGTGTATACATGTATTTATGTAGTCCTCCATACATGTGATATATTTGTATTTATGTGTGTTTATGTCTTCGCACATACATGTGATATTTTTTGTATTTATGTGTATGTATTTGTACATACATGCGAAAAATTCGCATTTATCTGTTTTTATGTATTTGTACATACATGTAATATGTTGTTATTTATGTGTATGTATTCATACAGGCATGTGATATGCTTGTTTTTATGCGTGTTTTTGTATTCGTACATAAATATGATATTCTTGTATTTACGTGTATTTATGTATGCGTATATATGTGGTCTGTTTGCTTTTATGTGGGTTTATGTCTTTGTGCATATATATATAAAAGGTTTGTATTTTTATATACACATATACGTGAAATGTTTGTATTTATGTCTGTTAATGTGTCCATACATATATGGGATAAGTTTATATTTGTATGTGTAAATGTATGTTTCTATGTTTTTAAACTTATATATGTGTATCTTTGCGTACATGTAAACAGTTTGTGTATATATGTATTTGTACACGTATTCTATATGTTTGTTAACATAAATGTATGTGTGTTTGTGTACATGTATGCAGTTTGTGTACTTGTATGTTTATATGTTTGTGTACATGTATTTTTAGATATTTGTTAACATATCTTTGTGCATATTTATATGCATATGTACATTTTTCTGTACAAGTACGTTTATTTGTATACGCGTAAATGTATGTAAGCATGTTTGTGAACAAGCTAGTTTATATGTTTGTGAACATGTAAGTTTATATGTTTGTCAACATGTATGTTTAAATGTTTAGGTACATCTATTTTTGTATGTCTCTGTGCATTTATGTTTATGTGTTTGTGAACAAGCTTGTTTATGTGTTTGTGAACAAGTATGTTTATATGTTTGTTAAAATGTATGCTTATGTCATTGTGAATATATACATGTGTTTGTTCATATGTACTTGCTGTTCATGTATATGTGAATCTTTGCGCATATGTGTGTATATATTTTTGCGCACATGTATGTCTATTTTTAGTGAACATACATATTTCTCTTAATATATGTTAAACGTTTATATGTGTCTTTGTGTACATGTACGTGTGTATGTTTGTGTACATGCATGTTTACATGTTTGTGTACCTGTATGTTGATATGTTTGCAAATATGTATCTATATGTATCTGTGTACATATATGTGTATATTTATGCATGTATGTTTATATGTATATCGATAATTTTGCTATCATGTATCTTTGTATTTAAATATTTATGTACTCGTAATATGTGATATACTTGTATCCATGTGTGAAAACGTATGTTGATATGTTTGTGTTCATGATGAATAAATAAATATGTGCACGCGTATAAATGTATGTATGTTTATATGTTGTCATATTTATGTGAGTGTACACGTATTGTTATGTGTGTATTTTTGTTTACGTGTAAGTTTACATGTTTGTGGATTTATATATCTGTGTTTTGTGTACATGTATGTGTGTAGGATTTTGTGCGTGTATGTTAACACTTAGCGTTTATGTTTGTGCATATGTATGTTTATATGTTTGTACATATGTATATTTATATGTTTGTGATTATGTATGCATATATGAATATTTGTACTTTTATGTTTATCTATTGGTTCATATATGTTATTTGCTTCTATCTAAATGTCTAAATGCATGTTCAAATGTTTGTGAACATGTGTTTTGTTTATTTTTGCACATGTATGTTTATATGTATGTCCCTATGTTTGTGTACATGTATGCAAATTGTATATATATATATATATATATATA
>JAOUZG010002851.1:4912663-4935452 GCA_026289955.1 Argiope argentata | reverse complement strand
TATATATATACTTAAACAATTTTAAAAGAGGTATATATAATAAATTGCCATTTTCATTATAAATTACAAATGTATTAAGAGAGCGCGTATGTTTCTATTCCTAAAGACATAGTGGAACTAAGAAGAATAAAAAACAGATATGTAAGTGAAAAAATGAGAAATCCGGCCTGATGACTTTCTCAAGGGTCACCATCAAGCAAGGATTCCAATAAAAAGTGGAATTTTTTTCTGTAAAGAGTTAAACAATTGTCTAAAAAATTAACCCTTTTATGACCCGAAAAATTCCAAATTTTAAGGTAGAAGAGAGGCATCAATTTTTAGCACAAAAAAATAAAAGACAATTAGAAAACAAACAAACAAAAAAAAGACAATTAGATGAAAAAAACTCACAAATAAAATTCAAGATTGAAGAAAAAACATATATCACAAAATACTAATACAATAAAATACTAAATACAATAAAAAAACCAATATTAGCAAAAGAACAAGCAAGAAAATAAGAAGTCTAGAACATACCCTTAAGAGAGAGATGTGCACTCAAGCAGTGTTAAAGAGCAAATGAAACAGACTGGAAGAAATTGAATATATGAATAAATGGAAGAATATATATATATATATATATATATATAATATTTTACAGGAATCTACATAAAAGAATAATGAGCAAATGAACAGTGAAAAACAGTTAATGATGATTGATGTACAATATATATTTAGTCAACATTCATTCAGAAATAGCTGTAAATATCTTTATACACCGAAGAAATAGAATTAATTGATAATTAAATATTGTTATTTAGAAATAAATTTTACCCTTTATGAAAAGATTCTTAATCTATTTTATACTTCCATTACCTTCACATAACAAGTTTCAGGTGTAGTTTTTTAATTATTTCATGAATAATATTCTGATTTTGCATGTGAATTACTAATTTTTTGACACAATTTCAAATATTATATTTTTACAAACTTAATTAACATATATGTCAAGTGAAGTACTTTTTACTTATTTGCTACCAAAATTAAAAAAATTTCTTATCGAAATTAATAAAAACAAGTAAAAGCCTTCCAAAATGTCAAGTGAATTGGATGTTCTGAAATATGAAAGCTTTCTGACTAATTCTTCTTTTCCAAACTATAATAAAAAAGATAAAATAATTTTTATCTAACAGTTTAATGAAAATTGCAATTTCTCATTAGCAACCCACACACACTTTAAATCATCTTAAAAGAGAAAAAGGGATGTAATTAAAAACTAAGAACAATATAAATCAAATTAATTTTAGAAAGTTTAGTTTTAAGTATTTTCAACCAGGAAAAAGCAGAAAAGAAGTAAAAGCTTTACACATAAAATAGTTTGATTAGAAAATTATAAAATAAAGACATTATAAATTTCATCAGTTACAACAAATTTCCATTTAAACCATTAAAAATAATCAGATTATTCATGAAAAGATCTTTCTCGCCTTATTTTTATAGTAAAATTTATCTTCCATTTAGTCTTTTAACTGTCTGAATTCACGGTTTGTTTTATGAACTTAACATTAAAATTCTACTAAATTCGTTTTTAACTAAAGAAAAAATATCCATAAAAGCACTTTGGCGAAATTCTTGATTTTAAAAATGAATAATGCTCTTTTATTCACTTTAAGAAATGCATTAACTCCGAATTCAAAATCAAACATTTCCTCCTCATTCAAAATTCTGTTCCATCGTAGCTTCGTATTTGAAGAATTTGAATTGAAAAAGGAATATTTTATAAACTGTTTTTGTATTTGAACAGTTATTCATCCATCCCTTTCTCTGTTTGTTTAATACACCCATTTGCGCACTCAGGTACGAATATTTCCGATAATAATTTTTTAGCCCATTTTTTGTTACTTACAAATATTTACGCTAGTGAGCTGGAATACGAATTATCTTGCTATGTTATTTATTCTTTAGAGAAAGTATGTTCTATAAATAGTTCGATCAATATCTTTATGTAAGTAGTGCGCTTTCTAAAATTTTTTTCCGTACTTAATCAATATGGTGCATTTCATGCTGGCTTTATTAGTATAAAGAAGAAAAATGATTATACTTTTTAGATATCTTCCAAAGATATTGGATTCAAATTTTGATTCAGATCTATAAGTTTTATATCATTTTATGTCTCTAGAACTTTTTTCACCAACTATATCATTTATATACAGCTGAACATTACATGCAACTCGCAAGTATTTATGTTTTTGAACTTGAATCAGAATCCCCCACCAAGCTATTTATTCTTTAGAAAAGTATTCTCTAAAAATAGATAGATAAACCGATATTTTTATGCAAGTAACAAGGTTTCCCTTGTTTTATTTACTTAATCATTATGATGCAATTTATACTAAGTTTTGTGAGTATAAAGAAAAAAACCGAATATATTTCTTGGATCTCTTCTAAAGAGATTGGATTCAGGTTTTAATTCAAATTCACAAATTTTATATTAGCTTCTATCTTCTAGATCGTTGTTTCTTTAAATTATGTCATTTGCATACAATTACACTTTACATTCAATTCTCAAATTACGTTGGTGAACTTAATTAGAATTATCTGCTATACGATTTACTTTTTAGATAAAATATGCAGTATAAATAGATAAATCAATCAATATCTTTTGTATGTAGTGTACGTTCAAAAATTTTATTCCATACATAATCGAAATGCCACATTTTTTCCTTAGAGTTTTTAGTATAAGGAAGAAAAACTAATGATATTTTTATATCTCTTCCAAAGAGATAAAATTCAAATTTTGAATCAGACCCATAAATTTGATATCAGTTCCTCACTATATACCGGGTGTCCAAAAAGTTCCCGTACTCCAAATTTAAAAAATTGTTGTCCATGATTTTTTTAAGTATCTTAAATTTTGCCATGCGAGTAATGAAACCATGGACATGCTTGAAGCTTTTTTGGGCAATCGACTGATCTCAAAAAATCTTTGGCCACCTCTATCCCCTGATCTGACCATCCCAGATTTTTTTCTGTGGGGATGTTTAAAGGACAAAATTTATGAAAGTTATCCTCAAACAATAGATGATTTGAAAATCGCAATTACCCAAAGGATACAAGAAATCACTCCTAGCATGTTAAAATGCGTTTCGAAAAAAATGCGCAAACGAGTTCTGCTTTGTCTCCAAGAAAGGGGTGGACATTTTGAACATTTATTATAAATGTAAGTTCAGTATTTTTTCCTTGGTTATGTTAAAAGTCCTTTTTATCATTGGCATAAAAATAATTCTTTTTAAACCTATTGGTTTTGTAAAATAAATTCACAAATCAACAATACGGGAATTTTTTGGACACCCTGTATCTTTTTTTATTTGAACTGTATCATTAACAGTTAGATGGAAACGAACGGAACTAAAAAACCCATTAACGAAATAATTTTAAATTTTATTTCATTTTTTACTTTTTTGTAAGCGATATATGCAAAAAAATGTTTCGTAATCGGCTAAATAATCTGATCGCGAAATTTTGATGAATGTCAATATTTCAGACATCTCTGAATTCGAAAAACGATAGTCGGAGTTTTGTCGCTATATATGTCTGCAAACACAATAGCGATAAAACGCTTTGCGAAACACGGACGAAATGCGATTTGTCGCCTTTTCATGAAATTGATAGATTTCTTTTAAATTTAAAACAAAATCCATTCATATATAGTTATTATGTCTATTCTATTACAAACAAAAAGCCAGAAGTATAAATTTGATGCTTATTTTTAGAATCTAAAATGCAGATTAGTATCAAATTTTTCTGCTGAATCCATCGAAGAGGTGACCATCTGTCGGTTTTTAATTCCATTTGCATGCAAATGCAATTACTCGAAAATACAATGATTGAAGAATTGAAATTCTTGGCACTTTTTTAGTTTTTTTTATTTTAGTTTTATTTTAAAATCCGAACTAAATCAATCGAAGGGTTGACCATCTATTGACATCATTTGCATTCATAAAAAAGCGATAAGTCAAAATCGGAAAGTTGGATATAAATAAAATTTTGCATGTGATCAAAGTTTTAAAATCATAATTCGATGTCAAATTTCGTTTCTAACGATTAAAAAAAGAGACACAAAAAAATTTATATTCTTATATATTACGGAGGGACCAACTTCGATAAATTTTTTCCTATTGATTTTCCTAATCTTTTGAAATTATTTTTGAGTTTTAACCAACATAATCTATAAAGAAGTAAATCATTTAAAAAATAGGATACAGAATTCATATTGTTACACATTACGGAGGGACCAGTCTTCCTGGATTTCTTTTCCCCAACTTGCTTTCGAATCGTTTGATATTTATTTTGAATTTTAGCCAACATAATATACAAAGCAGTAAATTTTTCAAAATAAGCATTCAAACTTTATATTCTTATATGTTACGAAGAGATCAATCTCACTGAGATTTTCTCGGCCATACTGATTATCTAATCTTTTGACATTTATTTTGAATTTTAGCCAGCAATATGTACAGAAGTAAATCATTCAAATAGTAATGTAGCTTTTAAATATACTCAGAAATATATAAGGTAGCCGCAACGACACAAAACCAGATTTCATATAAAGATATAAAAAGTTTATTCCCCCAAAAATTATCGTTTTTGTCATTTGTCTATTAGAAGCTTTGCCCAAACTTGAGAGACAGTGAGAGTTTCCTGTACGTACGTGCCAATGATGCCACTCATTCCATCTGCAATGAGGAGAGATACCATTCAGTCAGCAGTTCTTTGATTGTTGATTTGTGCTTATCAGGCATCCCAGATTTTCTGATCGGGGCTTACTTGTAAAGCTTTATAATAGACAAAACAATGCAACGGGGGCTCTTATTTTATTTAGAAGATTTAGAACCTTTATCATTTACGCAATGATCCAGTTTCTTCTGTAGCATTGAGAACTGCTATAAAGAATTCGTTGAAAAGGGAGCATAAATAATTAAAACCGATCAAAAACGAAAAGTAGCATCAGTTGATACACACCTTAGAAGAATTTGTTAGTTTAGTATAGTTATATTAACATTCTGTTTTAAAAGCAACACTAGGGCTATTTTGGGGGGGGGGGAATTCGTAACTTTAATCCGCAGTCAGATGACGAGGACGACACCTGAGCTGGAACTCCCTTTCCCAGGCCATACCGCATTGCACCAACAGGAGGACGTTTATCCTGGGCGAATTCAGTGTGCTCTAGACCCGCTTACACGATGATTCTTAAGTGGTATCAGGTCTCGAATCTGGAATTCTTCGGCTCTGAAATCGAGATCTTACCACCTGAAATTCCTATCGATGTCTTGTTTAAGAGCTGCGGTAGAGAACACTATTCATTGAATACAAAACCTTGAACATATAGAAAGTCAGCATATTGAAAATATTGCACATAATCAAGGAATATTAAAACATTTCGGTCACTTTGGTTGGCTACTAATGTTCAATAAGAGATAATTTAATGATCAGGTCTCACTGTATGCCCTTAATTTATACGTATGTTCCATTTTTTACCGGTTTTATTGCTTTAAAATTACGAAGTTCATCACAAAATAGCTCTAATTTTACTTTGAAATGGAATGTAAATATTACTAAAACTTATCGAAAACATTTTGTAGTTTTCTTCATATAATATATCTTGCCACGTGTAGGAAATTTAGTTTCATTGGGATTATTAATTTTAGCTGCAGAAATGGCTCCAAATGTAGAGTTATTCTATAACATCCAGGTGTATACAAATTGCCTTGAGAAAATGCAATCGCTTTGACAAATAAAGGCAGTTTATAATTAACGAGCTTATACTTTCATTCTTAATAAAATAATTCCATCCATTTTTTTTTTAAAATTACAACCATATATTCTCAATTCAATTCTCCTTTGCAAAGAATAGTAAGGCGTCAATTTTTTCTCTCCTACAAATAAATCTCAAGGGAATTCATAAATCAAATGTTATATTTTGAAAAACATAGTTTTCTTTATTGATTTTAGTTACTTTTTTAACATTTGTAAGAATTATTTGAATCAAAAAATAAAATCACTTTTATATTCATATTTTTTGCATCTTACTTGAAGAAAAAAATTTAAAAATTTGTTTATTTCAGTTATTTTTATAACTATCAAAAATGCAGGAATTATTTGTATCAAGAAATAAGATCCAATTTGTGTGCATATTGTCTTCATATTGTTTTATGAAAGCATTTCAAACTTTGTTGATTTTCATTAGTTTTTTAACAAAAAAATGTTATATTTGAATCAAGAAATAGGATAAGTTTTGTGAGCATGCTTTTTGCACCTTGTTTGATAAAAAACATTTCAAAATGTTTTCATTTTTTGGCAATAAAAAGCGTAAACATTATTTGAATCAATAAATATAATATTTTACTCATATTTTTTTGTGTATCCTTTGATGAAAAATTTCAAAATTTGTAGATTTGTATTAGTTTTTTAATAATAAAAAACGTAAGAGTAATTTCAATCAAGAAATAGGATCACATTTGAGTGCAGAATTTTAGCGTCTTGTTTGATGAAAGAAATTGAAATTTTTAACTAAGGTATGAAATAATATAAGATTCATATTAAGATTAAAAATAATTATATAAAATGGGAATGCATAATTTCTTAATTTTTCTTTCAAAATTCAACTTTATTAAATCTTATTCTAAAGAAGGTAACAAAAGCTAATCTTGATATTTTATGAATCAGATTATTATATTGCAACTTTTTTACATAATTAAAAAGATGTGTATAATGTTTTTAATTACTAACTATTACAGTAACTATCCTGAATTTTTGAGTTTTACGATATATGTTTAAACGCAATTTAAAAATCAAGAAAGCCTGTCAGAACGCGTAATGACATAATTTCAAGTACGTAGCACTCACAGGGACATCCATTTCTGGATGACTGCCCTTCAGATGGCAACTCCTGGCGTGCAAATATGACGCTGATAAAGCCTGCTTTCGGAAACTGCGGAGCAACAGATGGTTTATCACTTACCGGAGACTCGCATTTCTGTCAGAAAAGTTTCGAGGTTAAAACTTAGGGTTTTTTTTTCCGTTTCAGTTTTAAGCAAAGCTTTATAAACTTCCGGAAATGGAAAATATCAGTTTTAATTAGAGTTGATTTATTATTTGGTTCACCGTTCGTCGTATTTCAAAACTGTTTCTCGAATTCTGAGCAGTTTGTTATTTTGTCTCTATTTACCTGCATCATTTGACTGACAGACATTCGCGAATTATTCATCTAAATTCAACAGTAATTTTTAAAACTGAGACAACTTTGGAAGTATAGTAAAGGTTTCCGCCAAACTTAAAAAAAAAATCGCAAATTCTAAAATTCTATATAAATTAATTCAATTTTTTTAAGTTTAATATACCCGACGTTTTGAATAGCAAGAAAACATATGACAGCGTGTTGGATCATATTTTTTTTAGTTTCTATTAGGAAATTGGCCATGTACGTTAATTCAATGTATATAATCTCCAACCACCAATGAAATTAGGGAACATTAATGCATTTATGCATTTATTTTTTATATTATTTTTTGTATTTATTCCCATTTTCAAACATTTCACTTGGAAAACCATGTTAATTGTCAAATTAAATGAATCTCATCTTATTATTTTATGAGTCAATAATTTTTTAATTATTATGAAGTAAAAACTTTGGGCAAGACTACTAAAAACTTATTATTATTATTATGAAGTAAAAATTATTATTATGAAGTAATCTCATCTTATTATTATTATGAAGTAAACAGTTTGCATTTTCAATAAAAATTTAAGATTACACTACTTCAACAAATTTACAGTTTCATAAAGCGTTAATATCCAAAATATTACTTAATAAACACTTAAATTATCTTTGCTGGGTGTCTTAGACACAGGCATAGCTTTTTTGTCATTAATTTCTCTTTTTTATTTAAATTATTTCTGTGATTCATTCAATCCTTCTGTTATTCATTTGATCCACCGTCAGCTCGACAGATTTAGCACGATTAAAACAAAGAGATGAAGTTTTCGTTTTAACGTAAAGTGATTAGATCTCGATCCCAAACTTCTCCACAAGAGCAATAGCCCTCATCTTATTACAGGAAACGTTGAAGAAAGAAAGGGAATGGTCCATGTCCTATGACAATAGAAACATCAGAGTAATTTTCGTATTAACCAAAACATTTTCATTGATAAAAAATCACTAAATTCATTACCAAATCACCATAAGGTCGCCATTATCATTGAAATGGCTGTCAAGTTGCGAGCATAAATGTGGGCATCCATTCAACATGTATTAAAATATCTATATCTTCCTTTTTTATGATATTAATTGTGCATAGATATAATATTACAGACTTGTAACGCTACTTTATTTTTTTTAAAAATCAGGTTCTTCAGCATTCAGGTACTAAAATCATCTTTTTCCTCATCTTAAAAATGTTCATGTTATCATAGAATTAAAATTAATCAACAAGAATTTTCATTTTTTATCGCTTGATATCCTATTTCTTATCTTAAAAAAACATTTCATAATACATAAAGCTGTGCACGCATTAAACTGCAAGATATTCTAAAAAGTTTTCGTTGAAATTTGTTTTTATTAAACGTATTCTTTTTAAATAGTAATCAAAAAGAGAAGATTGAGATTTCCTTGAGTATTTGCCAGCTCAGGCTTCACCCTCTTCATCTGACCGTTGTTCAAAATAACTATGTCAGTCCCGAAATAACCTTGCTTTTGCTTTACAAAGGAACTTTATTATAATTAAACTAAACTATCCATATTGCTGGAAACGCATCGTGCACACCGATTAGGCTTGCATCGAATATCAATAAAAATTTCAAGCCAGAATTAGTTGTAAAGGAACAATTAAACATGTCTCAATATAAAACGTTTCCCCTTTTTATATTTGCCATAATATTGAAACAGTAATATAGGCAAATTTGTTACTAAAATCTCTACAGACGAAAAAAAATGTGAACAATGATGAATCATGTTAAATATATATAAAAAAACAAACAAATTTTATAGCATTAAGGAAGTTTATAATGTTTACTACATCTACGATTTTTTTTTCATTTTTTTTCCTTTTCATCAATGCTCAAATTTCGGAAAAAGATTTTGAAATTAGCAAAAGATTTTGATACGTGACTCGTCCTCATTTAACCCCTCCCTTTCTGCTCTGAGCAAAAGTTCGTCTTTTCCTCAATAAAGATCCCTCTTGCCACGTTCCTCGCAGCTTCTCTTAATTAAATCATTTGCTGTGGAAACGGCGCTGTAAATTAAATTAATCTGATGCATCTTGTTTTATGCTCAAGCACTTGTCAAATTAAAGTCGCGAGCTATTAATATTGATCAGCATTTAACCGACGAGTTGAACTTGTGTTATTGGGAAATAGTTGTAAATGTTTTTCAGTAAAAAAAGGTGAAAATGTTAGATTTTTTTTTGTAGGAAAGCGTTTTGAGGTTTTTAGGTTCGGCATAAACACGTGATCGCGATTTTATTCAAAACTTTCTACCGACGTCATCGTTTGGCGTAGAGCTACCAAATTTGACGACCCTATAGTTATTGCTTACGCAATAGACACGTATTGAAAAGGAGCTATTTAAAATTCTAGTTACATTTTAAATTAATTTGTAATAGTAAACTTTGAAGCTTATTATCACATAAATTTCATTTTTACATCCGTTTAAATTTCAAAAGAATCTTTCAGTGATATAAATTTGATTACAGTGACATCTTTTGTTAATTTTACAAAATTAATTATGTATTTTTCTCTCTCGTATGCGAAGTATGGCAAAAGTATTTCAATTGTCCAAAAATACGAGCTCCATGTTTTAACTTTTTTATCTCCACTTTTTAGACCTCCCTGAGTTCGTAAAACATATTTTTAAAAATTTATGTCTGTCTGTGACATAGATAATAAAAATAAAATGCTTTCAGATACATGGATGAAATTTCTCATTTGATTTTTAACACCAAATTTGTAGATTTCTGTGAAATGTAGTACACATTCTGCTATACAAAATTCTGTTCATATGTTCGAATATAATGTTATAAACTTTGTAAATATTTATATTTGTCTTAAAATATCTCAGACACATCTGAAATAGAATCTGGAGTGAAATTCGCCGTATTTTAGGTGTATTTTATGTAAAAACGGTATTTCCAGAGATTTGGTGACTAGGCGAGAGTCTTGGTGGATTTGGCAAAAAAATAGATAGTTTTGGAAAATTCCATCATCTAAGCTCTAGGACCATTATTAAACCTAGAAGCTTTTAGAACCTTGGCGAAAGTCCTAGATTTCCCCGCCAAGTCAAGTATAAATACCACCACCCGATTGACCATGATGATGTGAAGACTTGAGTGTTATTTTAATGCACAGTCTGTTATCTGTTTGAGGTATTATAGACCTCTGTGTCCGGAAGCTCTTTTCTGTTGTATTAACTGAATTGGAGCTGCGAATTTTGACTCGAAGCTGCTGTCATTTCCTGCATTTTCTTAAGATTTCTACGAATAAGTGTATTGTGATTTGAGATAGATTGTTTTATCAGTTCTCAATCTATACGAACCCTGAAGCGTGATACAATAATTTAACACTATAATTACCAATCTAAGCATGATAGATAGATAAAGCTCGGTATACTTATTTCATATCTATTGTAAAAACATCTGACGAATTTTCAACCTAATGTGACAAAAAATTTATCCTCCGTATGTCTATTCTTTAAGAAACATATAAACGAGATAACTACAGTGCAAAGGGGACTATATATCGACGTAAACTTAAAATTCTTGCGATTGTGTATTCGTGTTGTGGCGATAATTAAATATTAATCTTCAATTAAAGTTAATATAACATATTGTTAGTTTTTTCAATTCGGTATTCTTGAACATAATCTTTTCCACAGGATTTCTGTCTTCATTACTTAGATATGAATAAATCTTATCAGCTTCTTACATTTTAAATTTCAGAACCGAGGAAAAGCATTCCGCTTATTCAAAGTCAAAATAAATATCTTTCAAGACTCAAAAATCGGTGCTTTTTCTGCTTTGACATTTTTCGCTTTCAAAATGGCTGAAGTTTTGAAATAAAACTAAAAGCTTTTAAACTCGATTCCCCCCCTCTCCCTCCATTTTGCCCTTGAAAAAACATTAAAAGCTTTTAGCGGGCCTTTACGGTGGTTCACTAACAGGATGGAATACGAAATTCGTCGCCTTTGCTCGTTTCATTATGAATATATAATTTTATTTGACAGCGCTCTTCAAATATTTTTAATTCAGTTAAAATTCGTTTAAGACTGGTGATAATTCAATAATAAAGTAAATTATCAGCCCTTCGGCTGATTAAAAAAGATAATGGGGCATTTTAAGCGCCTTCGGTTAAAGTGCAGAAATGGATAAATATAAAGTGATGATTAAGATTTTCTTTTTCGAACGTAGATCTTTTCTTTTTGCTTAAAAAGCGATCGATGTTGTCGAATTCAAATATTTGTTGCTGATTACATACATATTGTTGAATGTATCGATACTTTTGTATTTAATTATGTTCTTTATAAACTATCTTTAAATTTAACATAAAATTATGTTATCTGTATATACTTATAAATATAAAGTATGATAACTTTCCAATTAAATTTTTAAATGATTATAATAAAAAGAAATATTTAGTGTCTTCAAAAGAATGCCTTATTTTTAGTTATTTTAACGTCCCGTTTTAAAACGACACTAGGGCTACTTTGGGACCAATCTCGTAATTTTGAGCAGCGGTCAGATAGATGACCGAGATAGATGAACGAGGATGAAATCAGAGCTGGCATCCCCTCTCCAAACTTCCACATCCGGATAAAAGGAGGACGTTTGACCTGACGTGGAATCGGGTTTCGAACCTTAAGTCCACCAGGTCACAATGGCCCTATCATCTTTATGAGATCATGCTCTGCAGAGGTTTGATATGCAATGAATAAGAAGAGAAAAGCCGGAATAGCCTAGCTGATAGGGTGGTGGGTTCGCATCCCTTGGGTTACGAGTTCGAACCCCGCATCCCGACTCTCCGTGTGTGTTGTGGATAGAGCATGTATAAATCTGCCGTGGCGACCAAAATTCTCCATGTCCAAAATGATATCACTAAGGGTACTGGTTCCGAAGTGATCTTTTTCTGACTCAGATTTAAATTACGATCAGTGGATGAATGAAGGAAATGCATGATGAAATCAGCCCCGTAAAAAGGGTTGTGATGCAGGAGTAGCTAAGACGTACTCTTGGTCCTAAATGGCGCTACCGAAAAAGCATGAGACGCTCTCTCGGCTTAAAA
This sequence comes from Argiope argentata, assembly GCA_026289955.1. NCBI lineage: Eukaryota > Metazoa > Arthropoda > Arachnida > Araneae > Araneidae > Argiope > Argiope argentata. Next base: position 4,923,143 of record JAOUZG010002851.1, on the reverse strand, counting down.
TCGCTCGTCTCGTCAGGAGGCTTGTCTATGACAAGTTCCATTAGAAACAGCAATAATAAGAAGAGTACTTTCAGTTATTCTCCGTTCGGTACATTTTACTTTCTTGCTTTTTTTACAATTTTGTGACGAGTTTAACGTTTGTACTGTTTTTTTTTTTAATTTGAAATTCCATTACTGTTTTCTGTATTACTCAATAAAAAGTAAGCACTTTCTCTAATACTTATATTCGCTACTTATTACTACTACGGGAATATATATATATTAATTGGCTAGGGGAAGTGTTTCGTATTTATAAATATACAGCAAAATAAATCTTTTTGGATTCTTTAACATTATTAATTTTCAATTTTTCTTGCAATGCAAAATTTTCAAATAAGTTTTTACAAGCAGTATTTATATCATGCTAAGCAAGTTACTGTATAAGGACTGTAAACTTCGAATCATTCATTTAATTATGATAAATAATTTTTTCGTGTATACAGCCGATCAAATTTTGTTGCGAATAAGGCATAACAGCTGAGCCACAATCCTAAACGATTGCCATCTGATCTACTATAATATTTAATTGGGAAACGAAATACCAACCTCAAAATTTTTATAGAAAGAATTCTTTTATTTTAAAAATAAAGCAGTCAGTAAGTTAATAGATTACGAATACAACGTTGGATTGACCTTTAGTTGGAGGGGGGAAATATATCTGATTTTGACAATCAAGTTAATGGGCTATCAATGTGCTTGTTTCTGATTCTATGACCTAAGGGAGATCAATTTTTGGCTTCTTAAAGGAACCTATTCTCCTATGGCAGATACTTAGCTAATCGAGTCATATTTTAAGCCAAAGGGTTTATTCAAGCACAAGGATTTACAATAAATTATTTTCCAATTTCATTCAAGATGAAAGGACCTAGAATCATAAAGATTTGAACATTTGTAGGCTGTGATGGTCTGTTGATAAGGTCTCAAGTTCGAGATCCGATTTCACTGTAGAATGTTATGTAAGTGGGTATGGCGAACGTTAAATCCGTCAGGACCAAGCGGTCACCAGCTGGTGTGGTGTGAAAGTTTGGAGACTTCCACTAAAGAACCTTCAAGGATATGGTGCATATTAAATCCGTCAAGATTAAACGTCTTCCCACCGGTGTGGTGTATAATGTTGGATAAGGGAGTACCAGTTCAGGTATCTTCCTTGTCATCTGACCATTGTCCAGAATTGCGAGGTCCATCCCAAAATACCTAGGGTTGCTTTAAAACGGAACATTAATGTAACTAAACTAATTAGCTCACTCACCTTCAAATCTAAATGAAAAACGATACATGCAGAGCAGGAAGTTAAAAAAAAGGTCTATATACAGTTGAATCAAATGCTCGAATATTTAGAGGGATACTAGTAACTGAACCTTTGCTTTGCGTGTGTCTGTTTGTTTTTTATATATGTAAGTAAGCACAAAGCACATATACTTACCTGTAAGCCATGCAGTTGAGAGTAATACATGTATTTAAAAACTGTGTTTAAATAAACTATGAAAAATTGATAAAACTCAAAAAAATTATACGGTAATGAAATTTAATGTAACTATAAAGGTAATATTTTAAATTTTAAAATGGTATATAGATAAAAATTTTACAATGTCTGACTTGGAATTTATAAGGAAAATAACAAAGATAGCTGAGGATATACAAGGGCGAAACTCTTTATAGCTTCATTAGGATGTAGGTTAAAATAATAGACGAGTTTCAGGAACAGTTATTTAATTAATTTTTAAGTTCTGCATTAAACAAGAATAAAACAAACACAAAAACGAAAATGCCCATCACATATATAATACAATTTAATAATGAACGTTAAGAATAATCATGCGAAATATACCTTGATGTTTATAATATAACGCCATCTGTTCAATAAACATTGTAACCTAAATCTGTTAATAGACATTTAGCAAATGATTCCTTTTCAGAGCTTTTATCGCTGCAATTATTTTTATTTCAATTAAAATATTATTAAATGTAACAGCAAACGATTTTTCTTATATAAACATATTTTTAATAATATTTTTTCGTTTATTTTTTGTATAATAATCGATGACGACTCGTAAACCTTTTGGAATCTGGCAATGATTTGTAATATGTGCTGTAAAGTTAAAAGAATAAACAAGCCAATGGAATTCTAAATTGTTTGGAGAATTATTTTAATTTTAAGAATTTAAGACTCTCTCCAAGCTATAGTTTGAAGCTGAAGAAAACGGGTAGTTTTCTAGAAAGCATGCAAAACCATCTGTTGTATCAAAAGAGAAAGTAGCAGAGTTATGTAATCGCTACAAAGAATATTTCACCTCCTCCTCATGAGGGTACAGAATTTTTAAAAATTCACGGGATTACGGGATTAGGAGATGTGTGTTAAGTTTGGTATGAAACCATCAAGCGGTTGATGTCGAGGTTTAAACAGGTAAGTTATTTAACGTTAACTTACTTGCATATGCATACATTGAATATACCTAATTTTAATGTATAGTTGTAATTTAAGAATAAATCATTTATAATTTTAGATAAATTGCTTAATGCTGAAAAAACGAACGAAATATTTTTTCATAAAAATTGTTTTACCGAAAAATATGCATAATAATGATAGGATTTTAAGAATTAATGCCAACTTATATTAATATCATACGATGATAAAAAAAATAAGAATATTCTTTGAAAAATCACGTGTTTTCCTCAGCATGATAATTTCCTAAGAGTCACGTTTTGTCTCACCAAAATAGGGTTTCCATAATTAAAATTGTCAATAACTAATTTGTTTTTATTCAGTTTCTTTCTGGCTTTGTTATTTTTATTTTATTATTTTCATACCGTGTCGTTGCAAAAGCTCCAATTGCTACAATTTGCTAGGATTAAATAAATATCTTTTTAATTCAAACAAAGAGATATTAAATAATCATTTCCAAAGTAATGAATTAATGAAAAATTGATGAATCAATTAACTTGAAATGCGGCAGTAATGAATAATAAAAAGTCACGAACATTTCGAATATTTGAATTATTCATGTCTTCTCTGAGTTTTATTCGAACATAAGATTAATTTGAGCTAAGTTTCATTTGCAAAACCATATTTGATCCAATAAAAAATAACCCATTACAATTACGAATCTAATCTCATTAGTTTATTCCTTCAAATGTAAAGTTAATTTAAAATTTATTTATATCGTATTTATTTACACCATGTTTATTTATATTTGAAATATATTTTATTTTTATCAATCTTGTAAAAAAAATATTTTATGACAGACGATATTTTCGTTTCTCGAATTTCCTAAAACCACAAAATGTTGCTTTTAAATAAACCAGATGGCAGTTAAAATCAAAGATAATAAAAGCAATTTTAATATTGTGTAGAGTATATTAAATATTAATCCAAATTGCGCTCTTATTAAAATCGGATCGCGCATTTCTCATAAAATAAATTAAAAACCATTTCTTCTTTAACAGTCGAAGCATAATCGCATTTAAACTTGGTATTTTCAAATCCTTTGATGATAAATTTTAATTTTGGTCATCGCCGCAAAACTACATGAACAGTTGCCAGCATTCGGTACTTTATATATATATAGATATAAAAGTTGCAATAGATTTAAAACATTTTTTACAATATCATAAAAGTTACTGTCGTTTTTATGAAGCTTTGAGAGACGGATTTGAAACTTTGCTGTTCTTGTTTAGAAATTTATGGTTTAGAAGGATTTTATAAGTTAGAAAAAAAATCTTTCAGAATCTACTTAAATTCTTCTCTCTAAGAGAAACGTTTTTTCTTCTCAAGATAAGATAAATTTGATATGTAGATAATATAAAATTGATATAGATATACAGAGAGAGATAATATAAAGTTGATATAATATAAGGATGATATAAGATAATAAAAGGTTAGATGTATCTATGATTTAAGTATCTTAACTGCTTCTTACTCAGTTGTACTAAAGCTTAAATTTTAATATTTTGCCACTTTTTATCTTACATACCTTTCCTAAATTGCATTTAAATCATAAATATTGGCTAATGTATAATAAACACAGTACAATATAATTTTTTTTCAAATAATAATTTCTGAAATGTAATACTTTCCAAAGTATAAATTTCTTCCCAGTTAAACGAAAATTAAATGTTCACCGACCGATACAACACTTTCTAACTCTATCCAGAGATGGCGCTGTCTGACGAATAGTTTTGTAAATATTATCAAATTTGGTAATGAGAGCGACCATATTCTTAAATCTAACAATGATGTTATTTACTCAGTCACGATATCAAGTGATAAGTTATTAGTCTGATATAGTTTAAATACAAATGCATCCCTATTATCAAGATGTATCTCATTAATTTACACACAATTGAATTACGAAACCAAACTATTATTACAATGAATAATAATTGAAATGAACAATGTATAAAGAGGTATCAGTGACCGCATAATCAATAAGTTTCATCATATATATACCTTTTCGAAATAGAAAACGTTTTATTATTTTTAAATAATCTTCATTTCTTACAAAGCATTATGTGATTTAAAAAACACTATTAATAATTTTAACTTTTTTTTAACACTTTTAACTTTTTTATGATTTTTTTTTAAATCAAAAGTTTCAAAAATATTTTCAGGCCATTAAACTTAAATTAATTTTCTCAAATAGATTATTTTAAAAAGTTCGATCGTATCGAATTATGGGAAAATAGACGATTTTAGATATGTTTTACAGTGTTATAAACGTGCATTAAAGCTCAATAAGGAGAATGGGAAAGGAAATAATCAATATCAACTGAATCTATGCAAAAATACTGCGTTATCGGTTCCAGGTACCGTGTGAAGGGACAGAATCTCTGATTTAAGCATATTTTTCTAAAGGATCCCTGTGTTTCTATCGTCGAGGTCAACACATGTGAGAATTTCCGTCAAAATCGGCAGGTGTCAGATTTATAAGAATCTTATGTTATATAACACATGGAATGCTATTTAACATACCTTCCATTACTTCCATACTTTCCATACATACTTCCATACCTTCCATTGTTATTTAACATAATGCCATTTTTGCCTTCTTGTGTTTTTGTGTCCTCGCTGTTTCTACGTAATGCGTGCCTCTCGAGATGCAATAAAACGAACTTGAAAATTCAACCTGTCTTCTCCCTGATTTCGGCCACTTCTCTATTTTCTGCCTCAAACTCAAAATTCTGATCAAAAATTAGATATATTTCAGACTAAAAGAGTAACTTTCGTTTCGTCCTTTCTTAATCTAGTACACACGTCAGCAATATGCCCTTTTTTATATTTGACTTCGAAATAAAATAAAACAAATCGGTCGTGCATACTAATTATCTTATTTTAGGTCACTTCTATACATATGGTCCAATCTCAATTTTAGTTTAAAGATAATTCAGTAAATTCATCACAAGATATTTTTTGGGGTTATCGCGTTAGTATGAAAATGAAATGACAAACAATAATCCTGCTGAGAGTTTTGGTCCTGGATATATGAAACAGATCTGAGAATGTGAGGCTAAAAATGTTTATCAATTTTCATATGCATACCTCACTACGATTTTGAGGTGTGGAAAAACAGAAAACATTTCCAAATTATATATTTATGCATCATTATATATCATATTTAATTGTATATTAATAATTTTACTTATTTAGACGGGGAGTTTTTTGCCATTTTGAATTTTTTTATTTTTCCAAAATGTTTATTTCAAAAAAAAAAAAAAAAAACCAAATCCTCTTGAAAGAGGGTACTATTAGTGCATATTTTTAAGATATTTCTAAATCTTCAGAAGCTTTTTAATTATTCCGGGTTTTTCGGCTATAAACCAATAGTGATAAGCCAACTTTTTCTTGCCAAATATGCTGAGACTTGCGTTGTTTATTTTTTAAAAGATGGATGCCTCAAAAAACATTTCTAAAAATACTGTAAAAGAAGTTTTATTACTTTTTTAAAAAATCCTAATTGCAAACGCAATCATATCCTCAGAAATTCATGTTAATAAAAAAAATTAAAAACATTTTTAAACCAAATTCATATCCCTAAAACTTCCTATTGAAATATGAATACACGCATATCCCTGTAAATCCCTGCTAAAATAAGAACATAACTACTTGTGAAAATTTTGTTAAAAAAAACAACAGACAAATAAGAAGAACTCTCTCTCCGCTAAAGAGACTAATGCAACCAAAATGCGATGTCAAACACCTATTTAATTATTGCCATTTAAAGAACCCCAATGATGCTCTTTAACGAATAACTTAATTCTTACTGCTTGCTGTCAATTCCAAGAAACGATTATCACTTAATGCTTTCATTTATGACAACCGGCAATGCATCTTCGAAACTTTCAATTTTTCCTCCCTGCGTTTAAGTGGTTGTTTCAGCCATTGCTTAAACTGACATCTGCATAGTTAATCAATTGCAGTTCTGGCCAAATAAATCCGTGGAAAATTTTAACAATGGAGTGGGCTTTATGAAAGAATATTTGCGCAGAGACTGTGCGCATCTCATCGGCGGGTTGCCTAGGAAACCTCTGTCTTACCTGCGTCGGTCCGGGATTTTCACTCGCTCTTAAAGCGCAATTCTTTTCTGTAATGCGATAAAAGGATGTCTTTTATCTTGGGAATCGGCAAAGGCTTTGATTATCTTTATTTAGTCATTTTTTACTTTCCTCTTTCCTTCTGTTTTAGAGCAATGAGCTTTTTAAGCACCGCAAAAATTCTTTTTTTATTTCAGCTATCAGGGCAATTCTTTTTAAAGAAACGAGAGCGATCGTCTCAAAATGCGTAAAGATATTATTTTTAGATCGTTTCGTTTGGCGCATGTGATTCGACATTTTTTTAACCCTAATCATATTTCTGTATTCTCCAATGTTTTTAAAGTTAACATTTATATATGCAGCAAAGCAAAGAATATCTGAAAACTGTTATTCAAGTTTCCATTTTATTTAACTTTTGATCTATGAACATCAGTTAGTTCATTGGGAATATTGGCAAAGCTTGATTTTAGTTTAATCTCTTATGCATAGTACTCTCATGATTTAATCAATACTTTTTAAGCCTATAATCGTAATACACATAAAGCTGTGTTATTTTTAACAGACTTACTCTTATTTTGTTTACTATATGCACAAAGTTTCCTCAGGTCCCACGATTTATTATCACATCTCCTATGAATAAGAACGCTGTACTTTATTTTGTCAAAACAAGTTTTACTTCACGGTATTCTTATTTCTGCTGTTCGAATCTAGTTTCTTTATTCCTTATGAAAACTACATCAATAAATACAAGAATAAATAAATACAATTAATACAATTAAATATACAATTTACATATTTAAATGATACAACTTACGTGATATGGAAAACGTGATTACATATTTAAAGAACTGATAAAAGAAGGAAAAGGATTTAAAATTCATTGAAAAAAATTGAAAACTGTTGTTGAAAATCTCGTAAAAAACATTTTGAAATCAGTGAGATTGGTCTTCCCAAAAGTTTCCCGTGTTGTTTCTTATGGCCCTTGGAATAGGCAATTATTGATTGAAATTTAGAAATTTAAGCCAAATCAGCATCTCTAGTTTTGAAGTAGCGCCAACTAGGGCCAAGAGTTCGATTTTTGCTACCCACTGATCACATTTGCTTGCACGTTCCTTTATTGTCACAGACAGAACGGCATGCATAATGCCAAAAATGTGTTTTTTGAACTCGCGAAGGTCTAAAGCCTGGAGATTCGTCAACACTTCTAGTTCGAATTTATTGATGATTTCCATAAATTCTATATGTATTGTATCGTATGTGACAAAGTAAAAATGTAAAAAAGATTTTCATGGCAATTAAATTTGTATCAATAAAAGGATTTTTTTTTAATTTTAAAATTGTGTTGAAGTTATTTTTATGCAATAGCACTATCGGCTGATTGCTATCTATATATTAAATTGTGAATATTTCCTATAATTATTTAATTCATTAAAATTTAGAAAATTTTCACTGAAGTGCACTTTTTTGTCCTTCAATATGTGTGCGTGCGTGTGTGTGTCAAAATCTTAGACAAGCGATTTAGTAATTCTTCATCAAATACTTTTTCATATGGAATGCCAGAGTGTACGCGTGCACAAACACACATTCTCTTTTATAATTAAAAAAAGATTGTGTGTGTGTTGAATATAGTTTGTTATTTCTTTTGTTAGTAATGAGTTTGTTCATAAATTAAAGAAAATATACTAACATTTTAGTTTAATTGGTGTATTATTTATAGAGGATTAAATGCTAATACTAAATATTAATTAGCTAAATTTTTTTTGTTTTACTGCTTTTTATAATTTTACCAATAATCTGGTTTTCAAAAATATGCAGGCGTTATAATACATAACAAATATAGTAAAATTCTTTTACTAGAAATGATTGAAGAAATAAATTACAATAAAACTTACCAACATTTCACAGATTATTGCATAAATTCACGAGATTTATATTCTAACCATTAATATTTGTGAATTAATTCAAAATGTGTTTGAAGGGATAAAAATTTATTAGCGTCCTAGGAGAAAATTAAGAAAAAAAAACATTCTTGTTGGCTTTTTTATTGCATTTATCAGTGCATATTTAATTCAGCAAATTATTATAGTCTAAAGAGCTTAAAAATGATATTTTTTAAGTGAGATTTATGATTTATTTAATGAAACAATTTCGACAGGTTTTTTTCATTTATTTAGTATTTTATTTATTTTTATTAAGTTATTAAAACTACATGTAATTGTTTTCCATTTATTTAAGGGTCTGTGTTATCGTTTCCATTTGTTTTATAGACCCATTGATAATGTGATCTGAATATACTAACTCAAGACACGCATTATATTTTTAAAACCATAATATCAATTATCTGTTAATCTATAATAATCTTTTTTATTTGTGAATAAAAATTAAATTTTTGAGAAGATAAATATTGCCTTCATATGAGGCAAAATCAGAAGTTTCTGTGAACTGCAAATAGTCTTAATGATTGCACTAAAACAGCAAGGTTTTTTTTTATTTTACTAAATTTTATCTATTTAATGGCCGTAATTTTGTAACAAAAATGCTGAGATGAGAATCGAATTTTCTCAACCGACTCCTTTAAATGTTTGAATCATAATTACTGTTACTTTTATGAATTTTGCGCAAATTAGATGTAAACTTTGATGTAAATATTTGTAAATAGTTGAAATGCAAAAAATTAGTTGTAATGGAATCGCTTGTCAGCAAGAAAAGGCCATTCTAAGTGTGATTCCAACAGACAATCGCCAAATTTGATTAACGGTGATGCAAGTATGTTGGAGACTTAATGAGGTCTCTAACAGGTTTTACTTTACGCTTAAATGATCAGTGGAAGTTAAGAAATAAATATTTGTTCTTAAGAAATGTTGGAGAAATTTCCACACTCGTCTGGAGCCCCAACGCTGTTTCTGCGTTTGCCCCTTCCACTTGAGCGCTACTTATACTATATAAAGTAAGGCGTGGAGAGGAGCAAAGAGTCAGTTCGGAGAGCTAGCTTCGATAGTTGACTTAGCGCCAGAGAATGTCTTTTCATTTTGGCGTGCGCTCTGTAGCTTTACTGTTACCCGTAATTAGCGGAATAAATATTGTTAATTCGCCGTGTATTTGTAGTTTGTGTTGTGTATATTTAATGCACGTTTAGTAGACAATAAAGTCTGCATTTTATCTGCATCTTCACATTGTTCTTATGAGAATTTCTCTAATAATTTGCATAATAATGTATCGTACTCAATTATTCTTACGAATTTTGTTGATTCATGACAGAAATGACAAATAAAGAGAAAACCTAGCCCGGAGGGAGGTATTTTTCATCGATCTCCCCTTTCATTGTGTTATTCTAGGTTAAATCTAATCAAGTGATTCATTCGTGTTTATGAAAACTCCCGATAGTGTAACTAAATAGCACAGACTGTAACATTTTCTATCGCTGCCAACAAAACCCCAAAATACATCCGTAAACGCAAATCCCGTAATTCAAATTCTAACAATCCGACATCTGATACAATACCTGCTCTGTGTAATGTCAGTGGCCATAAGCACCACCCATTAACGATGACTATCATGACGTCAGCACTTTGGAATATTGTTACCATAGCGATGCTGTTTGGTATCAGATGACAATAACAATGAATGCGATACAGCGAGCGAATCTGCAATCTCTTTGAGCGGCTTTGAATCTAAATTAATTCGGATGGGTTGTTCGTGATTAATGATTATTGCAGTCGGAGAAATGCGCCACAAAATATCATAGATTTTGGATATGTGATACTCGGTGCGGTCAAATTCATTAGAAGATTATGCTAATTAGTTGTATAGGAGGATGCTTGCTGCAGCAGTATTTGCACGGAAATTGAGATGTTTGGAGATAAAGGGCTTAGTTTATTCGGTTAGGTACTGTATATTAATCCGTTTGTATTTT
>JAOUZG010002851.1:4869047-4902663 GCA_026289955.1 Argiope argentata | reverse complement strand
AAAATGCTGAATGGCATCCTGTGGATCTTAAGATTGATGAATAAAAGATTATTTTCTATGAGTTCCAAAAATTTATTCATAGTTGCATTCTCACGGCACCAATATTTCCCCTCTCGGTAAATTCTAAAAAAAATTTCGGGCGGAATCTATTTTCACAGTCTGTGGATGAAATGTGGTTTCATTTCGCTGATTCATTTTAGCTGCAGACACCGCCAAGACAGGAAAGTTATTAAATGCCCCCCCTCCCCTTATATTTTTAGAGAACTCAGAAAATTCTAAAATTTTAGATTCGCCAAAATCTTGAAATCGAATGCTTCTTTCTATGCTTCATATACTCGAAGTAGAAAGGCTTCCTAGAAGAAGAAAAAGTCTCTCCGCGCATTGGATAGTGCATAAGATGCGTAATGGATTGAAATTACTGAAATTCCAGAAAGTTAAAAATCTGCGATTGTTTTCCGCGAATCACGTGCACGGAGGGCGAGTGCCTCGAAGAAACCATCCATCATTCTCGGTCAGTTGTGGCCTTCGCCTCGGGCGGAATGAGTGATCGATGGAGGCTTGGTCGAAAATGATGGATCTGCCAATATCTCTTACGAAACGTCGCTGTCCGAGGCGCGATTTAAATTATTTATGGCATGATAGCATCGCCAGGTGGGAAGCTAAGCCCATAAGAACTCCTTTTAGAGACGCTGGGATGCAAATAGGGGTGCTTTTGTGTAAACAGAAGGTAATTGTGTTGATCGAAGCTTGTTTGGAGATTTTTGCAGTATTATCTTGAAAATCGTTTGCAAGAGATAACAAAAGAGAGAACTAATAATTCCAAAAATTGTTTACCAAGCAAAAGCAAATTATTTACCAAAAAGAATGAAGAGTTAATGCGAAAGGTGTCCAAAATATTATCTTATGTACGTTAAAATATTGAATTTTCTTTCCCTTTTTTCGACTCTTGACGATATTTCCTTTTTGAATTTATGAATAAAACCAGATGAAAAAAAGCAAATGAATTGATTTTATTTATTTTCTGGTGTAAGGAAATATATTGAGAATTCTTCGAGAGAATGAAATAAATAACTTTAATCTTATATTATGTTGGGAATTTGCAAAACTGACAATTAAAATTTTTGATAAATATAAACTTGGAATAAGCAAATAATATCTCAGGATCATAATATAAACTTGGCACTAAACATGTCTACTTTTCTGTTACAAGAACATTTCCTAAGCTTAGAACGGTAAATTTGATTCTCTCACTCTGTGATCCATTTCAAGATTAAGAGCACTATTTTAAAATTTCAAAATTCGTTTATAAAAGTTAAAGCATTAAATAAAATGTAATGAAACAATAAAAATTTATCCAAGGTTTAACGTCTTTATAGTTTTTCATCATCAACTCTATAAAATAATTACTTCACAGAAGTAGTTTTTATATTTTCTTAAGCAGAAAATAATTTTATTTTCTTTTATATTAATCATCAATTTAATTGATGTTTAATTGATATATATATCCCATTATATTTTTAATTTTAATTAACATCTTAGAATTCATTTGAAGCCTTATTTGATGAAATTAAATTTAACCGAATTGATTTGATAATTTATTCTTTCTTCAAATACTTCACACATACGTTTTATGCTAATTAAAGTTATAATAAAATATTGCTTTATTTGAAGTATTTACTCAACAGCTGGAATTTTATTTACACTTTTACATCTTACCATCATTTTTTTATTCTGTAACATAGCAGCTCATTATCATTAATTTAATTACTCTTTATTTCTATGCATAAACTTGTTTAATCTTCACAAGTTTTTAAATGTTCCTCATCATTATAGAAAGTTACTCCAGGTTACTGAAAACCACTCTTTCTAAAGAAAGAGGAGTACGGAAAAACGAGAGAATGTTTTTTACCGGTCAGGTGCAGAAACATGAAAAAGATCAGAATTGTACTTTAAATTGTGGTCATAAAAAGCTATAATAAAAATAAATTTCTGAAGGAAAACTCAAGTTTGATAGTGTGGAGGAAACCTGAGTGTGCGGACTGAACTCGCAAAGTTAGGGCTTGTAGCCGAGTAGCATAACCACTTGACAAATGCAGCTACTTTTGTTCGTGTTATCTGGTTTACAAAACTTTCACCACATATTCTCCCACCAGCGAGTCTGTGAGGAGACCAATGATATAGCCAGTGTATGAGAGCTGTAAATGGTGATATTAATTGTTGTTTTTAATGTGCCTGACGATTTGTGCTTCCGGTAGAGGGCGCCACAATGAAGTTACTTATTCAAGGTCGTGGGTCAACATTATGGTGAATGTGTAGGTAAGGACAGAAGAATCTTTAGGGTTTTAGGTTCGGTTTATAGCCAAAAAACATAGCCACTGGACAAAAATAATTACACGCATCAGATGGATATTATCTGGCTTATCAAGCTTTCACCAGAATAGACTGGTGCCAATTATATCATAATAAGCAAAGATAAGGGTGTGAGAGATTTATCTGCAATGCGAGGTGTCAGAAACTAAACGGAAAGGAACAAAACTTAGTTTTTAAAACTTTTAGTGTCATATGTACTTAATATTTTTATTCGGATCACTTCGGAAAAATCAATTATTACTTTCATAAATATGAAATACTAGCATAGTTTTGAGTATTTAATTACAAAACTAAAATATGCGCCCTTTTAGATTGGCTGCTGTGCTGTTAACAATATCTTAGATTTGATTTTCACAGATTAATTAACGAAAGATGTGATATAAAATCTCGTACACGTTGGCAAAGCATTTAAGAATTAAAAATAATATTTTGTATTACGCTTTACATGTAAATGTATAATAGCTTTAAAAGTAAACAATAAATTATATGAACTAATATTTTACGAATACTCATATTTAATCAGATAGAAAACAAATAGAAATCTCCTAATAGAAAAAAAATGTAATTCCAAGTATAACATTTAAAAACTGCTGAAATTAAATGTCATCAATAACTCCAAATGATTCATTATATAGCAAGGAGACAATACAAAAAATCAGCAGAAATATTAAATAATATTAATTGTAAATCTTAACTGAATAACTTTTGTTACATTCCTGATAAAATGGAGCAAATAAAGTATGAAATTCAATATTTTATTACTAATTTTTATTTATACTTGGTTTTAATTTCCCGATAGTAAATCAGTAACTTTAAACACAGAAAAAGTCCTTTCGGAATTGTTTGATACCTGAACAGAACAAGACTATTGCATCCTATTATGACACAAAAATAATATAAAACACCTCTGTCTGTTCAGACAGCGCTGGATGATTGTATTATACATAAAATTGTATCTAAACACATTATTCAGCTCTTTTTTATAAAACTTATAATACCATCAAAATAAAAAAAAATGCATATTTAATGTTTATAGCAATTTAATTTAAAAAAGAATTAAATTGAAATCTGCTATGCTTATTTCAATGTATCATGTCAGAACATCATTTCTTGAACGGTCAAGCACCACGTGCTCGTGCGAGTTAAATTATATTTTTATTCATCTTAATGGTTTCATTGAATGAGTCACTTTATCGTATTGAAAACGATCAAAAAAAACTTTATCTCACATTGATTGTTTGAAAAAATATCGCATTTCCCATTTATTTCATTTCATGTAATCACACTTAAAATGAAATTTTTCTAGGTTTTATTGGCTGTAGTAATTCACTAATTTTTTTTAAGCAGAGATTTTGTAAATTCGATTGTAATACGTTATCAAAAGCTGATTTTTGGGGGGGGGATGCGCGTGATGATAATACAATTTTTATTTTTTGCCTACGGATTTTTGTTGACGCCAAAAACCTCACTCCAAAAACCACATCATGTTCTGACCTGATAACAATACAGTAATATCAAAATCGATGTTTATAATCATTTGAATTTGGTGTTAGTTTTAATAATCTCAAATAATGTGGCTTCTGTTTGATTTTTTCACCATAGTTCAGGATTAATTTTTTTACCTCTAATCGGCATTAATGGATAACAATTTTGTAGATAATGATAGATCTGTAGATAATAATAATCATTCTGTGGATAATAATAGATCTCAGCAATGTCTTCTTTTTACAGACCGGAAGTTTCTAATAGGATTCTGGTATTATTGTTATCCTCATCAACGATGTTATTAGACCGGAACATTTTTAGCTTTTTTTCCTTTATTTGTTTGGATAAACCCTTTATAATTCTTTCCGGTGTTTTGGTATTTGTGCGAATATATCCCTTAATCTTCTTTTCAAAGATTAAAAGGACAAAATATAGCACGTAATAATTCCTCTGCATTCTTATGAATTCATTCTTCCAGATATAAATTCACAATTCCATCTCCATTAAAGTAAAGACGCATCCTAACAGATCTATGCCCTTTTGAGAATTATTTTTTATTCCAGTTCTTGACACTTCCATTTCTGACCATCTGGGGCCGTGTCCTTCCAACTGAGCGAGCAACTGACAGTCGTAAATCGCCGGCGGCTACCCAGTGCTTTGCAAATTCTAAACGCTCGCACTTTGTATATCGGGATTGTAAAATATTTTACGCCGCTCTGATCTTAAGTGGGGATTCCTGGATCGGCTTCAAGTGTTGCAGATAATTTCGTTGCGAAGATTTAAACTAGCTATTCGTGTAATTTCTAAACTGGAAAACTTTTTGTTTGATTCAAATTTCAAAACCAGTAATACGGAAGACTTCATATTATCCGTCTTTCTCCTCTGACCGATAAGGTTGGTCACTTCCGCTTATTCATATGTATTTTTAGACCCGTATTCAACTTTCGTACTAATATTATTTGTTTTATGATTTTGAATTTCTTTTCATTTTTTTATGGTAACTTAAACCTAGATTACGACAAAAAATTCGATTGCTTTCTAAGCTCAATTTGTTTGTTTACTTTGGACATTTTATAGATTTTTTTATGTATTCCAATGGGGTCGTGTTGGTTGACTTTTTAAAGTCAATTAATACTTTGGTGTACAAAGAAAATTTTTATTTTAATTCTTTTCTTTTATTAAATAATTTCAAATAACTGGAATAATTTATCAACAAATAATGGATTTTCGCAAAAATTGAACTCGCATTCTTCACCTTCAAGCGAAAAATAAGGAAATTTTTGCCTTTTACCGATTAAGCTACTGACTGCCGATTTTAACTTTCATGACAAACTGCTAAAATTCTATTTAAAGCATTCAAAATGAACTAAATTTAATTAGTGGATTGATATTTGAAAAAATCGAGTGTATTAGCATCGAGTGTCAACCAATACAAGTTTAAAAAATGTATATTTGAACTCGAGGGGTGAATAAATTGTATTTTATTAACTATTGAATATTGAACAAGATATATATATTGGGAGAGTGTGAAATAACTGTGGGAATTGAAAAATTAAATTTTTTATATAATTTTTTTAAACAATTCTGACGAAGCTATAGGAACTGAAGCAAGTACATTACCATTATGAAGTAATACTACATTGAATAGTATTTCTTTTACTAAAAATTCTGCGCTAAGAATAATTAGAATTAATGTTTAAAGATACATCATCTATATATCCAGGAATATCTACATAATCAACCGCCAACAAATTAAAAATCAATCGAAGGGTAAGTCAAAAACATTCAGTATGAGTTACATATTGAAATGATTTCTAGGTACGCAGCTTTCATTTTGTGTAAGGTGCTGTAGCCTTGCAGTTTGGTTATTTTACATCTAGTATTGTCATTTTACTAAGAAATTTATTTGAAACTATTATAACAATGTAGTTTATAGATAATATGTAACATTTGTTCTTACAGCATAAATATCCCTTCGTTTTCTTGATTTTTAAAAATACAATGATGGAAGAAAAAAAATATTTCATTTTTGTGTTTAGCGTATCTGATTTTCTAATACGATATCTGGCAAATTTATAAATCCCAGATTCATATTATTCCAAAAACGGAAAGATGGATGCAATGTTTCTTTTAAAAAGAAAAAACACACGCTTTTTTTCAGTTATTTATACATATTAAATAGGGACGGCGTCGTGGTGGTAAGGTCTCGGTTTGTTAGGCATAGGGTTTCAGGTTCACCACCCGATTCCATCGAAGAAATATCGTGTAAGGAGGTCCGTTGCACGTTAGATCCGTCAGGTACAAACCTCCTCCCGCTCTTGTGAAGAGGGTGATACCAGCTCTGGTGTCATCTTCGTTATTTGAAGGTGTTTCAAAATGACGACGTCCGTCTGAAAATAGCCCTAGTGTTGCTTTAGAACGGAACTTTAATGCAAGTAAAAAAAATTCCAGAAATGTATTTTGTGTTGAGGATTTATCGATTTCTTTCTTTTTTGATTTTGATAATTTTTGACGACAAAAATAGTTCAATGACTAATTGGCGGTCTGTCAGGGCTGGAAAGTAAATCAAACAACCTGCTTGCATGTAAGCCTGAGTTTAATTGGTGATGTTGAAGGTGTGATGTTTTCTCGATAGTAAAAATAATATGGAGAAGTTGTTGCTGAGTCAGACATCGATTTCAAATTTATAGAAATAAAAATCATCTTATTTATTGATTATAATTGTAGATTTGTACTTAATTTTAAACTATGCTTTTCTTTTTAATGTTTGTCGAAATAACTAGGTATATAATACCAAAACAGAGTTGGATACATAAATTACTGAATGGGGTTTAATCACTAAGGTTATTGTACTCGCGCAATCTATTATGTATAAAGCCGTGAACTATATGCCCTTCTGCAATTGATCCTTTTTGTGTCTGAACACAATAACTCAAAACTGCACACGCTCATTATCTGTAATTCGCATGGCATCTTGGAATTGAAATCGTAAAGTTAGTCCCTTTAATCGTAGACAATTTAGTTTCTATTGCAGTATAAGTTTTTCATTATTTATCTTTATGTTATTTGAAACTCCGTATCAAGTGTCTATATTAAGTTTATGTAATTGCCTTTATAGTTTTTCCTGCAATGAAATGAAAAAGTAATTCGGGGACATCTTTTATTGAATGAAGCTTTAATCGATATCTACGACCAAACAACCATTTCTTTAGTACCAACGCTTTCTGAAGCTTGCAATTAAA
Source organism: Argiope argentata (assembly GCA_026289955.1). NCBI lineage: Eukaryota > Metazoa > Arthropoda > Arachnida > Araneae > Araneidae > Argiope > Argiope argentata. The sequence goes on along the minus strand of JAOUZG010002851.1, from coordinate 4,895,566 downwards.
GTCAGTTTACGGTGGTACCGTGCGATCTTCACTCTTGATATGGTCTTTGTAATTCCTCATAAGCCATTGCTACACGTCATGAATGCCAATAAAAACAGCTTTCATGACCACTTTTCATCCATGATTGATTCGGGTCTTGGACAATCTTCTTCAGTTATAGTCAATCAGTTCAGATGGTATTGAGCATTCCTTCTTTTTTCTTTAGTTCCAAGACCGTTTTCTTTCTTTTGGAGCTGAGGTAATAAATCTCAGTATCAAACAGAAAGATGAGTAGGCCATTTTGTAACGTGACCAAAACTGATCCCTTTACTAAACCACCGTCTGGTTAATAGATAACACGGAGATTAAAGAAGAAAGAAAGAAAGAAAAATAGAGAGAGAGAGAGAGAATCGCATTCTTAATAAAAGCTTTTTGCGTGTGTAATATCAGACGAAACTATCTTCGACCTGGTAAAAGACGATCGGCCGTAAAGTCACGAACGCCGGGGGATATTAATAGAATCCCTCCAAAACCATTAAAAGTTCTATTTTTCTATTCCGCGCCGCCAAGCACTTCCTTTCTTCCCTCCTCTTTGGACAGGAGGAGGGGGGAATGAGGCGCATGGGGGAGATCGAAAGGGGGTCGGCCAGATCTGGAACAGGATGAGCAGCAAACGAGAAAAACCTTGACCGGACGGATGGATGGAAACTTCGGCAACGCACTTAGCTATTCGACGTGTCAGACGATCTTCAAGGATGGGGTAGAAAGAGAAAGGGTCTTTTTCTGTTCCAAAAAGGGGTGAAGGGAATAGTTAGTGGGTGGGAGACCACGTTTTTCATCGAAAGGGGTACCCACTTCCCCAGCTGATGGGTTGGGGTTTGGGATGGATCCGTCCGATCTGGAGAGGGAGGGAATGGTGGGAGGGCGGGACCAGAGTGAGGGTGCTCGAAGGAAAGGTGGATCGATTAGGTGACGTCACTGGAATTCGTGGGCGAGGAGAGCATCGATTGGATAAGAGTCCTCCTCTACGCGTTCCAAGTGAAAAGCAGCTTCTGGTGCCGCTTCTAAGAAATGGGAAAGAGAGATTTCGAACAAAGGTGGTTCCGTCTGGGTCACAGATACAGCTAAACAGCTCTCGTTCGAGACGAAGGGGGTTTGATGGAAAAAAGTGATATGATAATTGAAAAACACGAAAGCGCTTTTACGTATCTTTTTTTTTCATCTTTTCTAGCATTCTGAATTCTCAGGCTAAAATTTCTGGAAGTTTAAACTTTGTATTTCTTTTTAGCTGAGAAATCCTTAATTTTTTTTAATATTTCAATTAAAATTTATGGCAATATATTCACATATATTAAAATTTTAAATATAAATAATAATTTTAATTTTTCTAAAGAATGGTGCGTTGTATTTAATGTTAAAAAGTTCATCGAATTGATTAATTAAAATATGGTATTTGAAGTTCTTTGCCTTAATTTATTGGAACATTTCTTAACAAATAGAGTCAGAATTGCTGCTCTCGATTCTCCAAATGAAGTATATTCACGGAATTTCAAAGTCACATTCCCCATATAATTACTCTAAACATATAATAAGTAATAGAAGATTCTATTATAGTTAAACGATATTTGAATGGAGAAATTCTCAGTTTGAGTGGAGACAGCTTAAATTGTCTTAATTTTTTCACTTATTTTATTGGTTCGTGCTATTTACTGTTAATTTCCGTAATTTTTTTTAAAAAATCATGCATTACAATTTTTAATTAAGGACAATTTCCCACTAAACTTTGCGATATTAATTTATTTAACTTTGCCAACGATATCTATTTTAGAGATTAAGAAAAATTATTGTTTTTCGTGTAATAGTGATCAGATGTAGTCGCGATTAGACGATAAAAATATCCGAAAAATAAATTTACAGCAAATACTTCTGATTCATTGCATCTCTGAAAATGAATGAAACATTCCTGATACGGGAGGAAATTCTTCTTTTTCCATTGAAAACTGATATAAAAGCAACATTTTAAGAAAAGTAGAAAATGTAACTTATTGTCACTTGGTATCGATGAAATAATCTACAATGTCTCGTCATTGGAAACACAAAATTAAGTTTTGAAAGCGCCTTTTTTCTATTTTCTTGAAATTGTAAACAAGCTTGCTTAAATAACAAAAAAATTTTAAAAAAATTATTTAATGTAGTGATAAATCATTAAAAGGAACTGTTGATAATAAGAATAATATGAGAAGGATTCTGGAACTAAAAAAGTTGATAAAATGTTCACAGAATTTCAGATAAATAGACTACGTTATACGAAAGTTGTTTGTATTCAGTCTAAAACAGGAATTGATTTTTTTAATCACTTTCAGAAGAAAAAAAGTGTTGATCATGTTTACCATCCCCTCCCCCAATCTACGATCGTAAATTTCAAGTTATCATGTAAGAACGTTATTATTTTTCAGTCATTAATTATTTTAATTAGTTTAAGTCATTAAGCAATTGAACTCAATTTGAAGAAAAGTAATACTGCTGAAAGCAGGTCAATCTTTTAAAAAGGCATCTGATCTGAAATAAGCATACGTAATAATAAAGCAATACTGGGAAAATCGGGTCAAACTTTTAAAAACACATTTGCTGTCAAAGAAGCAAACACAATAATAACGCAATACCAGTAAAAGCAAGTAAAAAGCAGGTAGAAAATATATGCGATTAAAAGATGTTGATGAATATTGCCGTTTGTGATCATTACCTACGTGATTTCGAGTTTCAGTTGTTTGTTGCCTTCAATTATTCAAAAGACCCTCAGGAAATATGCTAACGTCATTAAAAATAAGCCAAGGACAGAAATATAATGTTCATAAATTTGCATTTAAATGTCAACTACTTTTATTGGAAATCAGGGAGAGTGAATACGTGAGTGTTGGGATTTTATGAGAGAAGCCCTGATTTCGACAATGCTCCTCCAAACAAATCCTAAATCTAACGCGAGAATTAAATTGCAAAAGAAGTTTCTCATTAAAATGTAGTGGAAGCTGCTTGGAACAGATATTTATGCAAATTTATATCCATCAGTTAAAAAATAAAATAAATAAGCAGATAAAAATGATTTGTTTCTTTTAACTGAAATTCAAAAGGAATTGTTATAAAAGTGTCGTTTAACATGGAGTTGAAAATATTGAAAGTCATTTCAACAATTTTATTGCTATAAATGATGAAAAAAGGATTTTAGAGTAATTTTTTTGTTATCTATATGAAGCAGAATATGGAAATGGGGGGTGAGCATTGTATCTATTTCTCGTACTCTTGTAAAAAATTGTTCTTATGATTTGTTGAAAGAGAGGTTAGAATGTTTCAAAAGGTTATGACACTAAAGGTTGTACTGGGAAAAGAAATACTGAAGCTCATTCTTATATTAAGACATAATTCTCCTTTTGTATTGGCTTTAATAGATGTTATATATAAAAGCATACATTGAAATCAAGTTAATGGTTATAAAATTTTCAAAATTTCAAATGATCACACTTTTATCTGAGGAAAATTCTTAATAAAAAATGTAAAGTAAAACTTATGTTTCTTTAGACAAAATTGTAATTTTTCATAATACTTCAGTCGAATTTGGTTTAAAGATGATTCTGTGACCTGAATTTTTAGTTATTATTTATACATGCATGAGAACTTACACATATTCACCCACGCAAAATTACGGCGAAATGACATAAAAAATATAATTCTGATATAATTGCAATCATGTGTTTTCGAAAAGAATCCATTCTTTATCCGAATCACCCTTTCCAATTTAAGAAAAAAAATTATTCGAGGTGGGAGGGAGGTAAAAATAATAGGAACAATACAACAAAATTTCATTATTTCTATTTTCGTCCTAGGTATTTGCCTTAAAGAAATATCATAACAATATTAAGTAACCTATTTAAAGATGGAGTCAGATTTCTTGGACATTCTACAAATTTAAATGATATCGCTATTAAAAAAGATAAAAAAATTCTTTTAAATTTCAAGAAATGAAAAATATGATTTTAAAGGATTCAATAAGAGACCTGATATCATCTGTTAATAATTAGAGAATTTTAAAAAAAATGATAAATGGTAAATTAACTGTAATGGTCATTGAAATGAAGGCCGAAGCAGGAAATTTTCTGTAAATCCGTTTTCACCTTCTAAGCAGTTGACTCACAGAGAAATTCGATTAGGGAGGAGGCAGTGTCGCATTTTAAACGACGACACGTTCCTCTCGAAACGCATTAAAGAAGAAATACTTCATGTAATCCAATTTGCTGAAATGAAGAAATTTGTTAGAACTTTTTTCATTTGCCAAAGAACCGGGTTTTCTTTTTAGAAGGGATTTTTGTAATTAATCTGATAAGCAGATAGCGTAAAGTTTCATTGAGATACCAATTGCTAAAAAATGTAAATATATTTTATAAAATTAAATGGTTTGTACTTTTGACGTTTCATTAAAATATGCAGTATCTGAGAAAAATGTATTAAAATAATTACTTAAAATAGTGTAAAATTCATAAATAAACGAAAAAAGAGGATTGATTACTCAAAAAAAATATCTTTACTAATGTTAAAATCGAATATATATATACTCCAATGGTATATAATATTAGCTTATTCATACTGACCGCGGTTTATGCCACGTATTTTAACTTTATAGAGGTTGCATCTTTTAAAAAATCGATCGATATTTAATCTCTAATTTTAATAAGTTTGTAGAAGTTATTTAATAAATAGAATTCAGAGTTTTAATTCATTTTTTAATAATAAAATGTAATATGCTTTCTCCACTTGTTTTCTTTTAGTCTCATATTTATCTTACTTCATAATATTCATAGAATTAAACTTTCATTAATTCTATGGTCCTATTGAATAAAAATCCTACTTAATTCTTTTCAAAATAAAATAAAATTCTTTATCCCATTAATATGCTAAGCAGATATAATGAAAACGATCTTAAACTCGTTTTTTTTTACTTCAAGACAACTTCTTGAACAAAATAACCTTACTCATTTTTGTTTTTATATAGCTTAAATATGTGCGTGATTATTAAAGAATCATCGCTATAAATTGCATTGGAAATGTGCGTGACCAAAATAAGATTTAGTTTTTAATACATCTCATATTTTCTAAAAGATTCAAACCGTCTAACATTTTTTATCAATTGAATTTAAAAGTTTCATATTCTACTTCAGATTAAAAAGATAAGGTTTTTCTAAAAAACAAACTGTACATTTATTTTGGATTTCTATAAAATGCAGACATCTTTTCACGTAACAATCTCGAGATTTCCTGAATTCAACTTTTTCTTTTCTATTCGCTTTTTATTTCCACATGCTTTAAGGCTGCTTCTGATTTTATTAACTTTATTGAATTTGGTTACATTTTTGAGATCATAGTACTTCAAATATATTATTATAAAATAAACGTTATTTAAAATTTATAAGATTTTTTTTAAAAAAAAATCTGATGATGTAATGTTATTTAAAGTATTACAATACAAATCAATAAATTCATTTGAAGCAAAAACTTCTGAACATTTTTTTTCATTTATCGATTTTTTAGTTTGAAATGGATGAGAGCTGTTTCGATGCGAACTTGGGGAAAATTTGATTTGTAAAAAAAAAAAAAAGATTTAAACACGCTGAAACTTCATCCCACTTTCGGGCTTCATTTCCATACCATAATGTTTATGATCTGTTTTATTATAAAATAATATATATAATTTTTCAATCCTATATATAATCTTATATAATTTAGGAAAAATTTTAATTGTTTTATTAATCCTTTAACTGCACATTTATTTGAAAAGACTTTTATTTTTGAAGTGCAGTTCATTTTTCGAACATATAAAGGTGGTAGTGTTTATGTAAGAATTTATTTATTCCTTATTATTCAGTATATATACCGCTATATGATATTGAGATAGCTTAAGATAATTCGAATTTTTTAAAAATGGAAACATAAATTTCAACAAATACGAAATGTTCTGATAAGATAAATGTAACAAATGGGTATATTTTAATTGATATGCATTAGAATATCGTTTTTTATAATTTTTCGTTAGGAAACTGTATTTTCAATTAATGTTAACTGTATTTAACTGTATTTCAATTCTTCTATAAGAATTATTTTGTATCTCATTCCATTCCAATGATGATTGAATTAAATTTTATTTTTGCAGGGAATTTTTCTTTCTGTGAATTTTTTAATAAGCTAATTCTTATGCGCAAAATCTTTTATGTTCATTATTTTTATATGAATGTTTTTAAGAATAACATAAGATATTTTGAAAAATTAAACATTGAGCTGATTTCATTTGCTAAAATCTGTAAGTTTGTAACCAATAAGTTGCAATGAGCCGTGAAGGTTTTCTAGGTATTTTGATTTTCAATTTATTTTGTTGTACTTCATGTCACATTATTTAATTCCAAATAGATAAATTCGCGTTTTTTTCTGTAAAGTCACCATTAATTATTAATATAAATGAAATAATCCTAGAAAATTATACAAAGAAATTTTCAACGAAGAAAATAATACAAAAAATCATTCCAGGAAATAATACAAAATGATTCTCATCCTAGAAAATACTGAAAATATAAAAGAATTATCCATTATGTTCTATGACATGAGCCTTAATTTGATAGATTGATCTTTCCTGCAGTATTGGACAAACAGTCATAGGACCATTTAAAGGATACCATTATCCCATTCCTCAGGATTCTACTATGGAGATTCTGGAAAGCACACAAAAAATTGTACCAAGGTCAGTCACATACACATCGAATATTCAGTAGAAGTGAACTTGTCCCTTGTTAAGATATCTGGGTCTGCCATGATCTATTTACCTTGGTAATCTTCATTGGAAAGAAACCTTGAAGCTTAAATGTCTCAATCCTTAAATCACAATATACTCCAAACAGCCATGGCGGTCTTAATGTCTGATCTGTAAATCGTCCGTAGATCCTCTTCTTATATAATTTGCTGCATAATCACTTATAAAGGGAATCTTCCTTGGAAAATAATTTCAAAAATAGAATTATAAATAGAAAAATAGAATTCCAAAAGCTGAAAATTCTGCAATATGAGAATCTAAACAAGATTTTAATCTATTGATATAATCAAAAATATCAATATTTATTCAGTGAAATTTTAGAGGAAAATAATCTGGTCTTTTTCAATTTCTGTCATCAAGTGCTTCCTCAAAGAATCATGATAACATGTCTAATCTGTTAAGGATATGCAATAATAGACAATATGCACTATGATCACAGCGAATTTTTATCAAAGTAGGATTCCCCAATGAGTTCTTCAATCTTAAACTACCCCCACCTGTTAATCCATTGTGAATCCACCATAAAAGAATCAATAGGCACCAAATTTGTAAACAACTAAATTTTCAATGGAATTGAATCCTGAAACGTTTGTCTTGCAATTCGGGAGCCGAAATTTTATTCCACACCAGGTAGATATAATAAATTGATTTAAAGAAACTTTAAAATAATCTGGGATGTTCCAAATTTTCTATCGAAAAATTTTACAATGAAACACACTATTATACCAAGCATACAATTAGGCTATTTCTAATAGGCGATTATATCAAATCTTTAATACAGACCTACAATCTCCATATCAAGAACAAATACCAAATTTCAATTTCGTTTTTGGAGTGTGTTAGCTTCTTTTGTTGGTTTGCTTTCAAGGTTGAAAAATAAATTATATAACAGTTTACATAGCTCTAATTGCCTGTTGTACCATTCCCTTTGTCGGGTTGCGTGTACATACAAACTCAAATGTAAATCCAGAATTTTTTAAATTACAATGTGTATTTTAATATAGGGTAATGTCTGGATAATTAAGCCGAATACCAAAGGTCTTGTAAAGAAGAGCAACCAATTAATTTCTATAGAAGCAAGCTGACATTTTTGCTTAGGCAGTATTAATTATTTCTCACAATCTTCTCCTCTTTGTCATACGAAAGATATTCAAATGATACTCCATTTCCCAATGATATGAAATATTTTCTATTTACAATTTCCTTTTCTCCACTGTTGCAGAAAAAGAAGATATTAAAGTCGAATCTACGAAGTATCCCGATGAAACTGAAGACATCCTTCAGAAAATCGGGACAATGCTTCTTAGAAAAGGAATATCGCTGTCAAAAGTGCATAAGCACCCCCAAATAATCATGATTGAAACAATTTTTCAAATCTGCTCTTCTCTGCCGCTCTTTGTAAAAAAGATGCAATATCAGGCTTTTATCAAAACCCGATAGTATTCGTTTCAGAACCCTGTGCCCCTCTGCTTAAGAAAAGTTTACTCTGCAAAGAGTAAAATCATCCAAATTTTACTTTGCATTAGATTCATTCAATAAAAAACTTCTGCAAAAATGTAATTATGAGTGAAAAATATTTTAGTAGTTATGTTTTTCCGAAGTTGATTTTTACTCTTTCTAATATTTTTGATTCGAAACTTGAAATATTTTGATATTTTTACAAACCTGCAATTTTGCTTCCCAGCACAAATAATGTCATCGTAAGAAAGACCATTGTAAGATCAGACTTTGTTGCGTGTTGAGCAGATGCTGCGTCAGTAATCTGAGAGCTTGGCGACCATTTTATGACTTCGGTGACAAAATGCATATTGCTGAAAATTTTGAGAATCATCACTATCCGTCCAATAGAAACTGAGATGTGTCCTAAAAGTTTGGGCCCGCCTCCTGGTACTTATAAAAACTGGCAATCTCATTCTGCAGATTTGAAGTAAATTGAATCGGAAGCGGAATTGGAATAAAAAACAAGTAACGAGTTTTCGAGAGTATAGCGAAGAAACGGCGGAGTCTACTGTGGAAGCAGCATCCTGTAGCATGCGGGGTAGCCAGCCGTTCTGTAGTAAGTTGGGAGAGAAAGCGAGTAGACAGTGAGAACTCCAGCCGTTTGGAGAGACTGTAGAGCAAAGCTACAAGGGTCCAATCTCCTGTTGGTTTCTATCTGCCCGTTTTGTGTGCTGTGGTCGATTTCTACTTGTGGGCTATTGTATTTTGCAGTGTGCTGCAGTGTATTTGTTTCAGTGTATGTGTATTCGTCGTTTTTGTGTTTGTGTCTTCATGTGAAAAAACATCGTTTTTGTATCCTACTGAGGCCTGCTGATTGTCCTCACGCCATATACTCTCTACAAGCGAATCCGGTGATCCGTAACAATATATTGGTTGAAAAATAAGTATCTCTTCAACCATCTTTCACCTCACCCCCATTTCAATTAAATCAGAACCTACTAGCTCATGCGTGGAAGTCCAAACGGTCTCTGTATCTGAAAACAGTCTGTATTATCATAGTTCTAATGTTTTAATAATTGCAAGGTATTTAATAGCGACATAACTCTAAGTTATTAAGGAAACAGCAGGTATTGATTTCTCTTATACGGTTTTATCATAGCGTTTATGTAGTCGATATCAGGTATAAATATTTAATGGGCAAAGCATCTAATGCCTCCCCATAATTGAAATTCATCTTATTTCAAATCCATTTCATGAATTAAACACATAAAGTAAACCCCATCCATCAGTTATGTATCTACGCATATCTACAATTGATGAGGTTTCTCTTAGCGTTTCGCGGTTACTATTCTCCGGGGCAAATTGAGTAAGTCCGGTCCTTCACAATAAAGTCTTAGTTACAAACAGCTCCAAACTCTTTCTAAGAGTCCGCATTCTTTATCCATGTTTTATCTCTATGAATCAAAACTGGGTTTTTGATGTCGCATGCAAATGAATTTTGACATAACCTTTAGTAGAATACTGAGAATGAATCACGATAACTCTCTTTACTTATTTTCCTTTTTCGTGGTTATTCTGTGAAGAGAGAGATTCATTTAACTAACAAGTTGATCCCTACGTACGTCTTTTTAGTTGCTTAGTTTTATTTTAGATGATTTTTTAAATAATTACAATTAATATAAATATGTATATATATTTAACATAATCACAATATTAATGGCAAATTTTCTATTTCAGTTGGGGTAACGTTTAGATTCGAAATTTTTAATTTCCTTTATTCTGCTTTATTTTATTTCAAAAGTACTTCAAAAGTAATCCAAAAACTCAATTCATTAACAATTTATAATTTTAAATGCATCAAACACTAAGAAAATAAACAGAATTAATTGAAATAATCGTGAGAAAACATGTTAAACCTAACATTATTAGCGTGGGGGGAACTAAAATCTTACTCATTTGGCGTTGGGGAATTGAAGACTCTTTGGTGGCAAAATTAGTTTTTAATTAATAAAATTAACCAAATTAATGATTTATATTTGAAAAAATTGTATTAACATCAAGTGTCATCCACAATAATTAAATAAAAATGTATTTGAACTTGAGTGGGTGAATAATGTATATTTATATTATAATCTAATTTTAATCTTAAATAATTTACAAAGTATTTTCTTAAATTAATCACTCTAAAAGGTTCTATTATTTCCTGATCCCATTCCACCTTATACATTTAATAAAATCAATTGAATTGTTGTAATGATAATGCCTTATTGACTTCACATGACCAGTGGATGGATAATAAAACATTGATCTAAATAAATTCTTTTAAAGGACTCCTGCACTTCTCTTATTAAGGACAACATGAGTGAGAATTCCTGTCAAAATTCGGCATGTATCAGATTTATGAGAATATCATGATACATAAGACAAGGTTAAAGGATTTCGTCCTATTTATCCTTTTATACTCTTTATGTCTGTGTAACCTTCGTCTGCTTTTGTGCCGTGCTTCCCGAGATGTAATAAAACGAAGTTAAAAAGTCAAAGGATATTTTTCACTTCGATCACGACTTTGCATCAAACACAATGTAGAAAAATTAATGTAGAAAAATTGTGCAATATTTTACTCTAGAGGAGAAATATGTGTGCACGTTTCATTTATGGAAATCCCAAAGTGCACTTTTCATGATTCTTAAAATTTTGTTAGATATTGTTTTGGTTACGTATTCAACATTTCATTTTTATAACACACACACACACACACACTCTCACTCTGTTTATGTATGTGTGTAGGCGTGTGTGCTTCGTGTTCGCTTGCGTGTATGTATTTATATTGAAAGCACGCATATTTCACTGTGACCACAGAAAACCTATTCTATTTACAGCAGATTCGTATTTTTAAATTATTGATGCACCAATAAATTTAACCAAGGCAAAAATTGGCGACATGATGTTTTTAATAACAGTAATTTTTAATATGAATGATGTATGGCATGATATTACAAAACCTCTAGCGGATAAATTGTTTTCGAGTACTACAATTGTAAACAGATCCTTTACGGAACAGACAGAAGTAAGTGATCATCCTTTCATTTCGGAAGCCGGAGCGCATCCGTCATAAGTTTTAACGGAAAGGATTTCGGAACAACAGTTTAACACTCGCACTTTACGGTTGCTAGTAAGTGTCATAAATACGGCCGAAATAATGGCGATTTTATAAAAAGATCTTGAGTGGGAGGGAAAAAAACTATAAATTTGACTAGTCTGGTACAGATTGGAATCAATTGTGTGGGACGCGTTCAAAACATCAAAAATGCCGTGGGTGTGAAGGTCAGCAAGTTCGAAATTTATATTAGAATAATTTTCAACTATCCGAGGAATGTTACAATCAATTATATCATTATCTCTTAATATGGATTTCCATTATTTTTATCTAGAAGAGTTTTAATTGAAATTTTGAAAAGGATTTAACATTTAAGTATTCAAGGACTGATATATTAAAAAAGGTTGCAATTTGGTGTGCGTGTGTGAGTGCGTGTGCGTGTGCGTGTGTGTGTGTGTGTGTGTGTGTGTGTGTGTGTGTGTGTGTGTGTGTGTGTGTGTGTGTGTGTGTGTGTGTGTGTGTGTGTGTGTGTGTGTGTGTGTGTGTGTGTGTGTGTGAGAGAGAGAGAGAGAGAGAGAGGCTATTTATTATTCCAATTTGAATCATCATTAATATCTTAATTTTTTTCTTACTTTTAAATTAATTACTTCATTCTAAAATGTTTTCTTATATCTTGATAGAATTTCCACATTTTTTTTATTTAAATAAGGCTGCAGATCTTTTGTAAAACTGCTGAATTCAACAATTTTTCATTCTTTGAGAGAAGGAAGGAAAGTCTTTAATGTTTACAGCATTCATTTAAAGTCACCCAAAATTCCTTTTTCTAAATCGAAGTGTGACAAAGAATTTCGCTATTAAAAATCTCATTGTATAATCACTGAAGGGAAAAATTTTGGTACCTTCTGCTCTTGTGTTGCGATGTAGTCTATTTCTTACCACTTTTTGTTTGTATGTAAATTATGTCCCATGGTAAAATAAATCAAAGTATAAAAATTCCAAAAGTTTTTTTTTTCTTTTCAGCCACGCAAACTATTAAAACCTGTTTTAAAATTATTTAAATACAAATAAACATCTCAAAAACGTTTTTCCATAATTATTAGAAAATGCATGCAAGGTATGAATTTTTATATTTAAATACAATTGTTTAATAAAAATTAATTTTCTTAAATGTTAATTATTTATTAATGATTTCTTTATTTAAAAACACTTTTCTTGTAGTATTTTTAAATTGTTTATAAATTAAAAAAGGAGAAAGAGATATTATAAATGTAGATTACTGTTCAATCCCAGTTTAAAAATCAAGATAATTTTATTCAATCAAAAATACAACCATATTTTTATAAATCAGTCAAAAGTAATAACTATTCCGTTCAAATTAATAATTCCTTTTTTTATTCTCATATTTAAAATTTGTGTGTACTTTTACTTGTAATGTATTTATACATTGATATCAATTTTATATTTACAATTTCAGTATAAACATTTTTTAAACAAAAAAAAATTATAAAGTCACAATAATTTTTTTCTTATATTCAAATTATTTCAATGCAATGCATTTGTGAGCATTTCAATGTAACGAAATATATAAAAATAGCATCGTATATTAATACTAATTAATTGTTTACAACATTTTGGAGAAATCTATTAGTAAACAAAGGGAAGTAATCAAGAATTAATTTCCATTTCTTTAAGCTCTTTCCTTTTAAAGAAAGAAAGTAACCTTTAAAACAGTAGCCTATTTTTAAATTGATATCAAATTTATTTTTGCTATTTCAGTATAAGTATTTTTGCAACAAAAAATAATTATAAAAAAAGAAAATGAAATATACGATCACAAATTTCAAGTTATCATATGAGAGCATGATTATTTTTAAGTCATTATTTGTCTTAATTCATTTAAGTCGTTAACCAATTTAAGCCAGTTTGAAACAAATACAAACGTTTTCTATCGGTCTCTATCAATCTATAATATATGCATATAGGTTTATATATGTATAAGTATAATTTTTAAACTTTCATTTTAAATCTTTCTATCTGGCAAACAAAGTTTTGAAGCGCAACCGATTTTGAGACGAAATAACAGCTATGACGTCATAGTTCTACGTCAACCTTTTAAAAACGTCTCCGCTGTCAAAGAAGCCTACGTAATAAGGCTAATGCAAAACTAGTAAAAGCAGGTAACAAAATATATGAGGTTAAAAGATGTTAAAGAATATTGCCATTTATGCTTTTCTTATTGCCTAATCGATTTTTTACATTTATTCTTTGTCTCCAATTATTTAAAAACTAAATCCCTAATAAAAACCCTTAACGATAACAACATCATGTTCTCACATGATAATGAAATCACTACTATCCTTTTAACATGTGGTGCTTGTATCAATGTATTTGTGAATATTTATATGAAGTATATGAAATAAGGTAGCAATTTATATTTAGAATAATTAACAATTTTCAATAATCTCAGAGATCCACGTCAATAAAGTGATAGATTAATAAAAAATTCATCTTAATTCCTTTAAACTCATTCCTTTTAAAGAAAGTAACTTTATAAATAGTAGTTTCTTGTGCACATTTTCCGGCAATCTACATCAACCTATCAGTGAACCAAGAAATGGAAGAAATCCATTCCAATTCCTTTAAACACTTTCCTGATGAAGAAAGTAAACCATTTAAATAACCTAACATTTAAATCAAATATGCAGTTGTAGAAAATATCTTGTCTTAAATTTTCTGATCGGGCTTATGTATCGGTGTAAGTATTTTATTCACTAGAGGAAGATTATTCGACCAAGATTCTCATTTCATTTTTATTTATTATAGACTTTACTAAAAACTTTCACCATTTATATTATTTCCCACTCTTCCTTTCTTTATTAAGTTAAAAGTTGAAATAATGGAATTGAAAGATTTTTTTCCTTTGAAACTTTGAATCTCTTTATATCGATCCTTTTGGTATCTAATTTTGCTTTCCGAATTTCAGACTGTATATTTGTTTTGTTCTTGACAAATTTATTTATTTTATTCTTGACCGATGTTCTTATGGGAGCAGTTGCTTCTCCGGGACTGACAATTATTTTGAATTTAAGTGGTTGTTGTGCTGTTTGACAGTCTGGAAGAGATGTCAAGTGCAAAAACTTCACAAGTAGCCAAAAAAAATTATGCACTTATTATTATTTTGGTTCAACCTGCAGCTGCTTGTCTCGTGATGTCGGCGGGTTGGCAATCATTCCATCTTTTATTGGTACCATCATTTTTTGCAGTTTATTTTTAAGACTGTAATGACTTGATCCTGCTCGATCAAATAAAATGGTAGCATTTTAAATACAAAGGTTTTATTTACAGCTTTATACAATAACAAACGTCCTCTAGGTTAAATTCTGGGAAATATTTACAACTGGATTGTCAGTCCGACACCTAATACCGAGACTCACAGGCTGGCCGCGTATCCGGCTACTGCGGGTAGCTCCAGAGATCTACGGATTACTTCCTGTAGATCTTTTCAAGACACTCGAGATCACGTGATATCTCTTCAACTCCAGCTCTTCAGCTCTGCTCACAGCTCGTCTCGTTGTCGTATCAGCTCTCGTCCAGTTTCTAGCCAGATCAGCTGGTCTCGTCTACCGGATCAGCTTGTCTCGTCGGTCCCGCTTCTTCCAAAACCTTCCATTTTAACATTGGTGAAGTTCCACCTCTCAGGCTCGCATTGGCGTGCTGTAGATGCCGATCATCCGATAATGCTTCAGAAATACTCCCATTGGTCGACCGTCAGCCGTAGGAATATTTTCACAACATCCATCCTCTTATCAGAACCTTCATAATACACAAATATTGATTTTAGCCCTCCTTTCTTCAATGGATCGTAAAACGCATAAGTTGTTCATTATTGGAACTTTATCCCATTTTGGGTGGTCCATAGAAGAAATAGTCCCATCTGGGGGTTTGACACAGCTCCATTCTTCAAAGAGCTTCCATAGCATGTGTTTTCCATTATCTGACTCCCTTTAAGTCCAAAGGGTAACATCACAGCGGGAGAAACACTATGTGCAACAAAGGAAAAATCCTCTCACAGCTGGCCAGAAGTAACTAAGTTCGCACATGTGTCTCTTTAAAGGGTGACAAGTTTAACGACTTCTTTACAAGACTACAATTTTTTTTATTATATCATATTATTATCGAGTAACATACAGTACCAGTTCAACGTGTTTGAAAAGTATTTGAATTGATTTGTAAACAACGCATCTAAGTAGTGATTTTAAAAATTAAGCAGTTAGTGGGTTAATTTTCTCTTGAATATCGTTTCACATGCATATGCATTCTGCATATAAGCTCTTGGGATGGTTTTTACCCATGATGTTTCGCTTTTAAACATTTTTTTAAAAAAGTTTTTCCATTCTTCAATTCCAAGAGATTCTTTCCATCAAGATATATCACCGGGGGGCACCTCGAAAAGAGGATGAGATGCTTCCGGCATGGTGGTTGGATCAGGCCTCTCTGTGGTGGTAGGACTGGCTCCTCCAATCGATGACAGAATTTACTTCCTAAGGGAAGGGTTGTGCCGTATCCAGCAATGGTTCTTAGGATTCAGCCACAGTTCCTGCCAATGTTGCTGTTGTGGCAGTCCTGTTATTTTGTATTATTATCCGTGTGCCCTCGAGCTGATCGGAGGGTCGGTGATATGACTTTCCTTCATGATATTATACCGTAATGATTCCTAATATTTCTGAATATTATATATGTATGTTTGTGCAGTGTTTGCTATTTAATTTCTGTCTTTCCTGTGATGCCTGACATTTTTTTAATATTCGAATCTAAACATACCATCATAAGTCTGCCTTCCTAATATGATCTCTCTCATGAATTTAATACATTTAAATTTTTAATAAATTTTATATTTATAGAAGGTACATAAAAGAGCATTTTGGAATACTGTATGCTCTTTTGTATTCACAGTTCTCACAAAATGATTTTTTTAAAGTGTCCAATGAAAAATTGGGTTATACTTTGTTAAAAATTTTGGAATACTATTTCCTTAAATTAAAAACCTGAAAAGGTTATTTTTAAATCTAAAACAGAAAAAATGCTTGCGGTTTCTGATAAATTCATGCTCATTCATTATTTCAGTAAACTTAATTTAATTTAATATTTATTTTTTAGTTGACACTTGGGATAATATTAACTAATTCTTTTTCACAATTTACTGCTTCTTCAAATGCAAAACGAGTATTCGTACAATATCTTACATTCATGAGATGCATTAATAGCATAAATTCATTTTATTTTCAAACATTGAACACTATTTCTAATCCATTTTTATGGACTAATTTAGAAATGCTAGTTAATTAGATATATCTGCCATGCAAAAATTGGTATATTTATAAAATAATGAGGTATTTTTTCTCTAGAATTCTACGTCTAAAAAAGGGAGATATAATGGAAAACAAAGGAGCTTAAAATTCTTTCCTTAAATAAGATGTAGCAGTGGGGCACCCAATATCCATGCGTATATATTTCCAATTTTTAATAAAATCCTTTTTATACATCCATATTCAAGTTCAAATACATTTTTTAAAACTCTTATTGGATGACACTCGATGTTAATGCGGTTTTTTCAAATATAATTCACACATTAAATTTAATTCATTTTTGATGCATTAAATCAAATTTTAACAGTTTGAAATGTAAATTGATATTAATAGGCAGTAGCTTGATCGGTTAAATGCGTGAATTTCAGTATTTTTCACGGGAAGGTGAAGAATGCGAGTTCAATTCTTGCGAAAATAAATTATTTTTTTGATAAATTATTTATGATTATTGCAACTATTTAACAAAAAGTAACTAAAATAAAAATGTTCTTTGTTGAAAAAAGTAGTAATTGACTTAATTTTTTTATATACTACTTGTTTTATATATATTTTCCTTTCCCTATCATGCATTTTATTGACATTTCTTGTTTAACTTTTAGGCCCATAAAAAGTCCCTCTCAAGGCAGTAAGCTTCTTTCCCAATGCACTTTGCGAGCGTCAGTGAACCCCTCTGGGTGCTTAATGAAGCTTACTTGAAGCTTCTCTGTCCAAATAGGGTGCTCTATACGCTAACTTTCATATACTGTGAGCTTTCTCTCTTGGAAACTGTTTCAAGGTTTATAAATATCTAAAGACCTACGCTATTTAAATGTCACCATCTCTACAACTAAAGACATTTTAATGTTTTTCCCTCTTTCTTTTCTCCTCATATTTTCTTCTAATGATTTTTCTCAGTTTAATGGAACTTATCCACGCATAATTGAATCATATTGGATGTAATTTTTCCACATTTTATAATTGATAGTTTTACAATGGAGCAGTCTAGGCACAATTCTGAAAGATGTGTTGTTAATTTTCTATTCGGGTTACTTTATTATTAACTAAATAAAGCATATATTATTAAAATAATAGAATAACTGGAAATTCAGAAAATACGTTAGCGATCTTCTGCAACTTTACCATCATTACGATTGCATATAGTATAAATCATCAGCATTTCAAAACTTTTCTCATTACCAGAGCCCGACTGAAAAAGGGTATACGGGGCAGTTGCCTCGGGTCCCCGCACCAGAGATGCCCCCAAATGGAATAGAAAGTTTATTTCACGTTTCCTTATTTATCAACTTTTCTAAACATTCCTTTTAAAATACAAAAAAGACAGAAGGGGGGATTCAAAGAAGTTTTTGTCCCGGACCCAAATTAGACTAAGTCAGCTCCTTCTCATACTGAATATATAATTCTAGTGGAAATTTTACGGCCGTGCACAAACCTGTAAACAATCAGTTTTAATTTCTTTTTCGGTAGGTCACTGCTTATCTGAGGTATCTTTAATATACAATACCTTTAGTTTTGATAGAATGCTTGTTTATATCAAAATTGGAATAAAAGGAAGCTATTTCTTGACAGTTATTATTCAGGTCTCGATAAAAAAACTATTTCCAGAGAAAATTTTCGTGCAATTTTTTTAGAAAGTTACAAAAGCAAAAATTAACGATTCCTTCAACAGTATAAAAAACTTTTTTTTAGAAATCTGAAAAGATAGTATACTATAGATATACTTTTCAAAAAGTATATAAAAATTATCTCTACTTCAGAAACTCTTCAAGCTTGCATAGACATTTCAAGAAATGTTTACGAAATGGGAATTAAACTATTATAAAATGCATAAATCACTAAATTCTTTTATTAATATTTCGAATAAATGTAGCTTTTTTATAAATTTTTTCCTCAAAATTCATACAATTTCTCAAATAAAAACTCAACTAAAAATAAGCATATACTTATATTTAAAATATAACTATAGGAATATTTTAAAAACAGCACTAAAACATCCTTTCTTTAGAAAACTTCAGATGTTTCAGAAAGATTTTGTTATAAAAAGTTAAACAATATTTTATAGTTATATATATATATTTTAAACTCTGTTGCATTTGATAAAGTTTAAGAAAAATCCCATCTGCAGGAAATAAAAGTTTTTAATGCTGAAACTGCAATTCTAGCTACTTCCTCCTAATCCTAAATTATGAAGAACTTCTCACGACTACGTTGCTTTTGAAAATTTTGAAAATAAAAGAGTATCCACCTCCTCTCCAAGGAATATATCCTTCGAAAAAGTCCCTCAGGATTCTGCGCATCGATTTCATCGTCTGCAAATCTCAAAGGGGAGCCCATTTTCGCTGACGATTTCTTCCAAACATCAATTTAAAGTGAAAAAGGATTTGCGCATCACTCTCGACTTTATTCTATGATATGAAGCAACTTCAGTTAAGAAATGGCTTTTTCAAAATAAAATGGGAAAAAAAGTTTACTTTTATTTTAAACTTTCATTTTATTAAAATCTTTGAAACAAGTATAGAGAAGTAGATTATTTCAAAGAAGTATTATAGCTTTATTATTTTTTATTTTAAATAATAAGCAGGAATTTTTGTTTATATAAGCTTAAAATATATAGATGGTAATAGATAAGTTTGAAAAAGCATTTCATTTCTGATGTAAAATAACATAAAACGTTTAGTTAGTATTTTTTATATTAAGCAATTATGCATAAATTTTAATTTTTAAAAAAGTTAATTTTATTGCGTTTTATAAATTTAATAATTTCTTGAAATATTTCGTCTGTAAAGTAAAGGGGAAAAAATTCTTTTAAAAGTTTTTATGCATATATTTTAAACAAATTTTTACTACAGCCGTTAGTAAAATCTTAATATATAATATTTTTCTTAATTGTTCAACAATAAGAATAAGAAATAATTAATTATACCGATATGGTAGTGCATTTCTAATAACATTTTTTATAATAAGGAGACAAAAGAGGACAGAAAAATAGCTTTGTATGGGTTTTTTGGGGGAAAAAAGAAAAATGTTATTATAAAAAATATTTGTTATTTTTTTTCCCTCTCAATCCAAATAAAATAATACTGATGAGTGTATCAAAAATATTCCAACAAAATGATCCTTCATCTAGAAAATTTTTGAATGTACTATTATCAGTACTCTCTTTTTTTAATTCGAATGATTGATCAGTATTTGACAACAGCTGTATTTATTTTTTAAAATTACTAATAAATCAATATCAGTTCAAAATTATTACCAGTACTTCTATTTTAATTCGCATTACTTATCAGTATTTGATTATAGCTGTATTTATTTTTTTTAAATTACTAATAAATTAACACCACTTTAAAATGAAATATTCTCCTTTTTATTTTTTTAAAATCAATTCCAGGAAAAATCATAACATCATAATCATAAATCCATTCATCCAGGAAAAATCATAAAAGCTTTTATATGCTAGGATGAATTGCAGTTTCAAAATATTAGCATTTCTGATAAATCTTTAAAGCAATTCAAACATATTTTAACTTCAACTCGCTATAGCCAAGATTTTTTTCTCTTTTAATCCGATTAAATGTATCTTTTTTTCAATAATTACAATACTGAAATGAGGCTGCTTTTTTTTATCTTTATAATTGTTATGAAGAAGACAAACATCTTCTAATTATATAAAAACTAGAAAAAAATTATGGTTAAGTCTATTAATAATCATTTACATATATCGCAAGTTCTTTTATTTCTCTCCTCATGACAATAAACTATAAAAAATATTAATAGAGTAATCGGATTTTTTCAAATATTCCATGTACAAATTTTGTGGTACGATATAAATAATCGACGAAAATCACGTTTATGTATAAAAAATATATAAATCTGTCTTGCCGTTTTCGTATTATGATTCAAATCACTTTATCTGTGAAACTTAAAATATGGTAATGGAAAATATATATTTGTTTTCAGCCTAAATACTAAGAATATCTGCTCTTTTTAATAACAGATACTATATGAATAACAAATACTATATTGTATATATTGCCGATCATTTTTATGATAGCTAATAATTCCCAATATTTTTTATAATTGAAATTTTCTGTTATTTTTTCCTAACTGAATATTGTTTTTATCTGTGGATATTCAAAATTGTAATATTTGTTTTTGAACATTGTATATATTATTGATGAATGGATTTACTAAACATTACCTTCCATAACTCCTTTCTGAAATTTGTACTCTAAGATGCATTATTAGAATCGCTATCATTTCTTTTTCCCTATACAACAGTCGTCAAACAAAAATATACTTCTGCGAGAATTCCAACAAAAGTAATATAAACTAACACTGTAAAAGGAGGAATATTTCATCTTTTATATGTTTTGATGATTTTTTAATAATAGACTCTAAAATATTATCTCATGTACAAAGGGGTCAAATCTCATAGTTCGATGATGATAACAGAATGAGGCTTATAAATTAAATGGCAGCTTCTTCAATATATGCCATATTTTTTATCATCTGAGAACATGATGCTGTTTTCGTTAGAGGTTTTTGAATAATTGAAGACAACGAATAATTGAAGCTCGAAATTACGTATGCAATGAACAAAGCATGAAGGGCAATATTCATCAACATCTTAAATCACAAATATAATTTTACCGGCTTTTACCAGTATTGCTTTATTATTACGTTTACTTTTTTGAAAGCAGGTGCGCTTTTAAAAGATTGACCGCTGTTTGCCAGTATTGCTTTATTATGTACGATTCTTTGACAGTAGATGCGTTTTTAAAAATTG
This sequence comes from Argiope argentata, assembly GCA_026289955.1. Lineage (NCBI taxonomy): Eukaryota > Metazoa > Arthropoda > Arachnida > Araneae > Araneidae > Argiope > Argiope argentata. Next base: position 4,874,054 of record JAOUZG010002851.1, on the reverse strand, counting down.
AAGCAGAGCTGTGATATCATAGTTTTATTTCAATTCAAAATCTGTCGTGCTCCAAAACTTTGTTTGCCAGCTAGAAAAATTGTTAATGAAAGTATAAAAAATTGTTATTTTCATTGTTATTGTCAAACATATAGCTGCTATAAAAGTTGCAAATAAGGACATCACCAATTTCATGTCGTGGAAATGAAAGTTGAAGAAAAGATCTTAAGACTGAAAAGTGGGTGAAACAATGTTATAAAATAACAAAATTCTTTTTTTCTTAATTTTAAAATGCTATCAATGTATGGTATAAATTTTCTCTATGTGAAAACTTATACCATATAGTAAAGGTTAGATATTTCATCGATGATAAATAAATATACACATTATACAAATTGAATTATAACTCAAAACTTTAGAATCTTCCTAATAAGAAATTTGATGTGCATTGAAAATATCACATACCAGGGCTTCAAGGACATGTTTTCCAATAATAAAAAATGGATAATTTGAATAAAATAAAAATAAGAAACGTCTAAATAGAATACAATGAATTTTCTAATCTGATTTTTAGTACACATGCCTATTGAAAAAACTGAATAGACGATATGGAGTATTTCTAGCAATCTATAAAAAACAAAATTAGTTTTATTGTTGATTTATGTATTTTTTGAGATTATTTATCTTAAGACAATTCAGTGTCCTAACATGGAAAAATATCGTGTTCGTTTCATATCTAATTCGGTTGTGCCAGTTATTAAGGATATAAAACTTACAATTCTGTCACTGGAGGCATTAAAATTATAGTATACACTCTCGAGTATTCAATTCGCGACTATCCGGCTTCCTTATCATCCGACCTGGATTATCAAAAACTAAAGACTGCAAGTTTAGACTCATATCTCAGATTCACCTTTTTCACCTCTGTCCTTTATCAGCGAAAAATGAAATCAGTTTGAGTCCATTTCTTCAGGAATTCCGTCTACATTTTTTTTATTTTTGTTTCCATCATTTAAATGAGACGTTTACAGAATTCATGTGTAAAATATAAACAGTTTATCTCTTTTAACTTACTATTTCTCTTATAAATTCTTGAAACGTGTTCTGGGGTATGTAAACATTTAAAATAACAGTGCAGAGACTTTTGTTTTAATTCTATACATTACCGGCAACGGCTTCTATAAGTCACTATCTTCAGAGACGATCTCATTCTACATGGGGAGGGCTTAGAACTCAATAAGAAATGAGAAAATTATTTTTATTACAGTGAGTTTTGGTACATAAAACTATGTCTTCCGGTATTAGTGGGTAAGGAAATGAGCTCATAGAAATCAAGCCTATCCAGCTCTTTTGTAATTTAGCTAGTCCTCTCCCCACACATTTTTCCGAATACTTGAGAGTGTACTGTATTGTGTTGGATAATTAAATGTTTTACTGAAAACGTACAATTAAAACTTTTACAGAAATCATATATTTATATTTGGTTGTCACTTGAAAACAAAACTCATCATTAATGCTCTTATGGAAACTTTCTCCTATGCTATCAAATATTTTCAACCTCTCCTCACCTCTCTCTCTCCTTTGACGTGCATGACCTTGCTCAAGGTCATGTACGTCACGATTTATTTTTTAAATTTTAGAGTACTGCACATCAAAGTTTATTGCCTCGTAGAAAATAATAATAAAGAAAACTGACAATAGAATTTGGGCACGTTCATTTCTGACAAATGAAATCGAAGATTCGACACAAAACTACAATTTTAGTTACAGAAAAACATACGAAACTTAATTTATTTAAAACATTGCGTTTTTGAGGTACCACATACAACAAAATAGATTAGTGCTGAATAAATCTTGAATATTTCGTTATTCATTTGGCATGGATTTGCACTTTAAGTGCAAACACATTACACCAAATTTTAAACGTACCACGAAGATCGAAATTATGTAGTTATTATGTGCTCTTGAACTCAGGTACCCGATTGACAATACAATTGAGAATTTCCTTGGAAACTTATGGAAAATCAATGCATTGTATGCAAATTCCACACACCAAATTTTAGTCTTCTAATCCAAAACTTTTTTGAGTCATCTTTACAAATAGATAGACGAGTGATGTATAGACAGAGAAATATAATCTGAAATGCAGAGATTCATCATACACTTATTTAACAATTACAATACTTTCTCTTCATTTACTTCATACATAAAAAATAGAATTAAAAATGGGGCACCATTTTACATTCAACGAACTATATATATATTTGTTAATTTGAGATTTTCACTTCCACACTGACTGCACCCTAACTTCCATAATTAATTCAACAAGTTGTCGTCCCTTCCTCCATGGCGCAGCTATTCTAATTCGAAAAGGCCAACCCAAATCCAGTTGACTAATTACTGACAAAGCATCGATCGCAGCCGCCGACGGTGTTGTCGCCAACACGCTCCCCTCGGCTGCTCGGTGCTGTGCGCGGTTTTTCATTTCCGATTCTAATTTCCTGCCGAAAAGGGTCAACAGGTTTTAATGAATTTACCGCGAATGCGTCTCTATCAGAGAATGATATAGTGTGGGCGATTCCTGGAAAATCGGAAGACAGTTGTTCATTAGATGCGGGCATGGAGCAGATGGTCTTCTTGGTCAGTTTCGAGTGCTGAAAATTTTCCTTCTCTCAAATAAATATTCATATTTTATCAATAAAAAAGGCAGCATTAATTGACGAGATAGAAATATTTATTTTATAATGATTTTACTGTTCAAACCAAACCTTTAAAAAGATATTTTTTACACAATGATTTCAACCTCCTAACACAACATCCCCCCCCCTAAATTTGTGACTATTCTAATCACTGAATGGTTTAATAGGCATGTTACTGAAATTTTATTAAATTCCAAAATACTTATAATAGAAAAAAAACTATGCGCAGAATTTAAAAACGTATAAGAAATGACAATAAAATGAAACCGTTTACAAAGATTTTCAGCTTTGGAAAATTAAAGAAAAAAATTAGCAAAAATAATGTGGAGAGAGATAAAACGAATACAGAAAACACAGTAATTCTGTCTTCACTGGTTAATAGGAAGCAAATGGAAAATAATTTAGTTAATAGTAACAAATAAAATCTCTTTGATTGATATGTATGAATAGAAATAAAAGTGAAGGTACTACGGGGATTTTTCACCTTTAGTCCTTGTGAGTAATAACACTTGATGTTGAGAGCAAGGGAGGCAAGAAAAAATCTCTACTTTCACGGATAAATTTAATTATTCTATGGATTTTTTGCCTTGATTGGAAGTTGCTGACGACTCTTTCCAACCATTCTTTTTCATGTCTTAGTGATGTTTTATTCAATAAGTTTTTACTAAGTTTTCACTGAGTTTTTAATGCGATTATAAGGATGCATTCTGAAGCATAATGAAGCGCCGTTGTCATATTTTTGCAAAAATTATATTTAAATATTCAAACTGCATCACTTTCAATTTTAAACCATATTTAGAAACTGATCTGAGAGGATGCAGATGGAGTATTAGCCAGGGGCTTTTCCCCAAACTTGCGCACCACACTAAAGTGGAATAATTTGATCCAATTCTACAGAATTTTTTTAAATAGGGAACTTTAGAGAACATTTCTCTGATTTCATGTACAAAAACTAAATACTTTGAACTATACTACTATAGAGATAGCAAATGTAAAAAATATTTTGTATGAATTTTTATAATAAAATGTAATTTTTTGAGATTCTAAATATATCTCAGTCATTTTAGTTGGATTTCAAAAAGTTACATTTATTTTATTTATAATAGGAATCATTTGATGCGATATTAATTGCAATTTAATTTGTTCTCTAAGATATATTGTTTCAAAACATTATAGAAGTAACTTAGATAATTTAATCATTAATGACTAGAAATGTCATTAGTTCTAATATTTGGTTAATAAGGATTTTTCAAATAGACTTTTGAAAAATGTTTTTTCGGTGACGAATAAACCAAATAAAAGATTTAGAAAAGATTTCTGCATTCTGATTTTACTTTCCTGGACTCTATTCGGTTTTTATCCAATAACACTAAGAAACTTCTCTAACATTTCAACTTCCCTGAAAAATTACTGCAAAAAGGTGGTGTTCCGGTATAAGGAAGAAATTAGCCTTAGTTGTAAGAGTGAATAATAAATTTTATTTGCTCTTTTGAGTGTCCCTCTTTTAAAATTTCAATATTTTATTCATCTGCCTGTTAATTAAAATGTTAATTATTATCGATTTCACCTGTAAATGTTAAAATATTTTTTATAGTTTGAAGCCATACTTGTTTCGATCTCAATAAATAGGAAGAATCATTAGGTTGTTCTTTTGTATTTTGTAAGTGTATTGTAAAAACAGAGAATTGGTGCTAATTCTTTTCTGAGATGTAAAGATACAGTTAAAAATCAAGTTTGTGTAAATCTAAATCAACGTTTTATTATCAGAACCAGATTTCTTTCTATAAATGCATCTTTATACAATACCTCATTTATGTACTTTATTACCATGCTGAAATTTATCAATGTCTCCTTTATCTGTGATTTCCAAGACATCTTGTTGTTACTACTTTGAAAGGCTCTTTAGGCTTTTTTTTTCTTGGTTTACCTTTCTCCATTTTGATCTTAGGCCATTCATTCTTCAGTATTTTCCGGGTACCAAGTTCAAAAACTATCTCTTCCTACAGTTTTCTTTTGTTAAAATCTATCTTCATCTTCTCCTACAGTTTTCTATGCATAAATGCGGGATTTATTTGAAAGCTATTTGAAAAAAATTTCCTTCGTTTAGTAAGGTTTTGCTAAAGAACAAGATAGTTAAAAGAATTTCCATTCAAAGACTGTAATTAAATACATATACTTCTAGATTTAAAAAAAGATGTGTATTGGACGAGTAGGGGCAAGACCAGGAAATTGGAGAGAGTTAATGAAGACCGACATTATGTACCAATACGTATAAATACATATTGTTACGTTTTTAGCGTAGCGGGTTCGGATTGAATGGACTTTATAT
>JAOUZG010002851.1:4820622-4853510 GCA_026289955.1 Argiope argentata | reverse complement strand
TTTGAAAGCAATAATTTTAAATTTATAAATAGATTCATCGCGATTACTTTTATTCGAAAACTATATTTTTAAATTTACACCTAGATCCCTCAAATTAATTTTATTCATGATTACTTTTATCCAAAAGCTATAATTGTAAATTTCTAAATCGATTCCGTATTATTACTTTTGTTTGAAAGCTATAATTTAAAATTTAAAAAAGGGATTCATCATATTTGAAAGCTATAATTTTAAACTTTTAAATCAATTGACCGTGATTATTTTTATCCGAAAGTTATATTTTTAGATTTATGAATCGATCCATCAAGATTATTTGTATTCAAAAGTTATAATTCATAAATCATCAAAAATAACCTTTCCGTTAACCGACTACATAAACCGTTTAAGGATTTTTATTCTAAATTTTAGAAATTTAAATATAATTGACTTCTATTAAATTTGTATAAAGCTTTTACGGCTTGAAAAAGCAAAGTTGCCATATTTTTATCAATATACTAGTTTTTTTTAAATCCCTTTTTAAATTTTCAATTTTTAATTAAATTAAAATCACATTTCAAGATTTTGTCGTATTTTATTTTTAAGTATAGAAATCTTTCCACACAATAATCCTTAAATAAATATCTTGCATTTATCCAGAAGAGATTGTATTAAGAGTTTTCTTTTGATTTTTAGATAAACAAAGTATTTAAAATTATTTTTAAAAATTATGTTTTGAATTATTAATTCATTCTTTTAGCACATATCATGAGCGTTAAGAATTTAGATTTGAATTTTATAATCAGCAAAATCTAGCATTAAATTCAATTTATTTTTGAGATGATTGTTTACAAACCGGCTAAAATAACTTTAAAAAGTTTGCAAATTAAATATTTCTCAACACTTGAAACAATTCAGTATACTTCACTTTATAAAGAGATAAGTTTAAAATTTTAACTTAAGATTGACATTTTTTGTTTTAAAATTAAATCTGTTAATATCTGTTTGTATTGGGTTCATCTTAATTATATATCATCAGTTATTTGCTTAAACATCATAATTATATATACTTATACAATACGTCTGCACCTAAAAATATGTATTTACATAAAGAGTCGTTCTCCAAGTTTTATTAATTAATACTAAATTTAGAAACTTAGTTTGAATTTTTGGATAATATTTTAAGGAATATAATTTCTTTTATAAAAATAGAATAATTTCGCCAGGGGTGAAAGTTTTTAAAAAGAGAAAAAAAATGTCAGAAATTAAAATATAACATTATATCATCAATTATTTGAGGACATGCATCAGTTATAAAAATAGAAACTCCTTTCCAGTATTTTTTCGTTTATTTATAATGCAGAAAAAAAAATCTGAAAATTGTTATTGAAAAGCTTAATTTATTTTGTTATTAGCAGCATGATAAAAACATATATTTCGCATATAATTATAGTAAAACTGATTTTTTAGTGAACTGAATTCTTTTGAATTTTTTGTGCGCATTTGATTGAATATATATTTCATTATCATATTCTTTAAAGATAAAATTTAAAGGTAATTAAACTCCTTTTTCTTTTATAGAGCAGTTAACGTTGATTAATCAAATGCTTTCTTTTCATATAGATTGTTTAAATTATTGACATCTTCATAGTTAAAAAGAGTATGCTATATTTAGAAATATACATTATTTTTTCAATTAATATTATTAAGATAATTACTATCTAAAAAAAGTTAATTCTTAATTTACACATTTCTATTTTATAGTCTTTAAGATTTAAATATATTACAAGAAAACAACAAATAGGGTATCAATTTTCTACATTTTTAAATATTCATTTAGAACATTAGAAATAATTAATAGTAATGAGAAAGTAATAGAAAGAATGATATTGATTTATCTTCTGTTACAGAAATTCATTTTTTTTTTCAATCTAATTACGGAATTCATAAAAAATATCTATAATTAAAATCTTCTTTTTTTTCAAATTAAACCTTATTATAAAAATAATTATTCTATTATAAAATTGTTAGTCTTCTTTTTTCCCAATTAACCATTATTATAAAATAATTATTATATCATAAAAAGTTTTTAATTTTTCATCATCGATTTCCTTAGTTCTATTGTCATATATTTCGGAATAAAAATATAATTTAGTTTCTATCCCTTTGAAATTTAATTTTTAATAAAAAGTACAAAAATCTACAAAATCTCAAACAGTTAAAAATTGATTAAAATATATAATAAATAAAAAAAATTCGTTAAAATTAACCAACACTGTATATTTTTGTTTCAAATATGTTCTTTAAATTACTTAAATTCTTTTTAATTCTTCAATCATAGGATGAAGATAAAAAATTATTCTACGATTTCTTTTCCTGTAAAATTAAATTTTTGATGAAAACGTAATATTCAAAAATATACAATAATTTTTTCATTGAACAAAATATTTAATACTAAAATAAAAACTGGAACAAATAAAATTAGAAAACTACATATTTTAAAATATAAAAGAATATTTTTATCATTGTCAAGAGCAAAATCTTAAATTAATAAAATAAATTAATTAAACAAAAAAAATTAATAAATTACATCGATTGATTTTCCACAGCATCAATCAACTTTTAACATAATAATTCATCATTGTAAAAATGAAGCAAATAAAATAATGGCAATCTGTCGTGACTCAAAAAGCAATTTAAGAAATCTACAAATTGAATTTTCCTTTTATTTCTTTAACTCGGAAAAACTTGTCAAACTTTAAAAATTAAACATTTCTTGATAAATGAAAAAAAAAGTTTTTCCCTTTACAAGTTTGAAAATTTTTGATACGCCCTTCTGGACATGAGATTCCAGAAAAATAGAGCATCTCTGTCAATAATTATCTCATTCGAAAGAATGTTTGAGTAATGTCCTGCCTTTGCTTTACTTCATCCCTTCGCGATAAATCAGGCTCTCTGATCCAATCGGATTTCGCTTTCTGTTTGAATGTAATGTAATTTGGGAGGATTGATTTTCCCTGTAGCGGAGGCTCCAATGTATCGACCGGCTTGTTGCTATACTTTTCCAAAGAATGGAACTAGCACATTCCTCACAAATATTTCAATTACCAATCGCAGCTCCCAGGATTCGTGTTGTATTCTCGATGATGCCCGAGTTTCTTCTCTCAAATTTTGAATTCAATCTTTTTCTTCAGTAGCTGAAAACTTTAAGCGAATAGTTATATACTTTCATTCCGACTCTGTAGGCAATAAATGATAAAAGTATTTCAAGTTCCAAAGGATTTTATGATGTTCTAAAAAAATTGAAGAAATATTAACAGTTTGAAACAAAAATGTTGTAAAGTAAAAATGGGTTATTGATTTATATTTATATTCTATACCTTATTAACATTTTGATCATATATTTTTATCATAATTCATATTATATAAAATAAATGCAATATATCCTGTGTTTTAAAATTATTATAATTAATTTAATAATAACAGTGAAATTCTTTTTATAAATACTTAAATTTATAGCATAATATGATCTGTACTTCCAATTTGCTTAGGCTTCTAGTTTTTACCCAAGGATTAGTTTTAATTTCTGTAATCTTAACCATCTAAATTCTGAACTAACCAGAATCTTAATTAAAAACACATAACTTTTAATGGGATTAAAAGCTTTTGCTTTTTCAAATTTAACTGTGTGTGGCATTATTTCCAATAAAGACATTAGGAGAATTGAGAAAGACCAAGAATATGTCATTCATTGTTATTTTAATTATCAAATAAATAAACTTCATAAATTAATAAATGTGGTATTTTATTCAATTCAGCAATAATAAAAATATTTAAAAACTTTAGCTTTTTCCAAAAAAACAAAAAAAAATTATAAAATGTTAGAAATATACTTTTTTATCCTTTCAGTATTATCTAAAATTTGATAATTATTTAATCAATAAAATTATTATTTATTAGAATAAAAAGATTATTTAATGGATTCATTCAAAATTAATTCGAAGCTCATTTGAAATCCACATTAAATTTGAAAGTGACCAAAAATTTGGTAAAATACCTTTCTGAAAAATATTCGAAAACCACAACATGTTTCAACACTTCTTAATTGTATATTTTTTTTAAATTATTATCATAAAACAGATTTAATCAAAGTGAAAAGAAAAGAAAACTATGCATATACTTGTTGTGTACAGCCGACCACTCCCCAACCTCTGAACGTAACAGTATCGACAGGATATAACCCTGCATCATGTAATATCAGTCTTGTGTCACTTTTAATTTCTTCAGGTTTTTCAGTCTTATTACATTTTACAGTAATTAAATATAATCTAACTTTGATTGGTGTTATTGGGAAAGTTAATGAATTAGTAATTACTTATAAATCCATTAAAAAGAGCAATCCTCAATGTATCATTTTTATATAGAATCCTATCTCCCTTTTAATCGCACCTTTTGAAAGTTGCGTGGCTACTGTAAAGGCTGTTTTGCAACACTAATATAAAGTGTAAGGGGAAACTCTTTAGTCCCGTATGGTGAAATTCTAAGGAGTCTACAAAATTAGGAAATCCTATTTTTCGCAGTTAATTATAAATATTATTATTTATTAGCATTTGGAGATTCCAACGTTTCTTGGGCCAAAATTTATTAAATTTAATATTCTTTTTCCGTTCTTTTTTCAACTAAAAACAAACAGTCTTTTAATGGCTATGCTCTAAATCATTGTTCCTGAGGCATATTTAAAAATGTCGATATATTTAAAATAATTGGAAAAATTAAATATATTAAATGATAATCCTTAACTATTGATCCACCTTTTATTTTATTCAAAAAGTTACGACCACGAGGCATTAAAGCGGCCCTTCCTACAGGCTACAGTTTTTTTCTAGACATCACATTTTTTTCCCTTTATTCATTCTTTGAATTTTTTTTTATAATTAATCATTGAGTCATACATAAAATATTTGATTGGACCAAAATAGAACCAATACTAGCAACAATCGATAGTTGCAAAAGAAAAAAAAGTGGCTAGTATGATAATAATTCCTTTTTATTATATTTAATATTTATTATATTTAATAGTTAAAGGGACACAACGATAATTAGGGTGACAAATGAAATGTAAAAATTACACATACTATATATTCTTCAGACAAAAATGCATAAAAATAGTTGAAAATAGTGTATATAAATGAATGCCTCATTTATTCTTTTGTTTCTCAAAATAAATCGGAACTTGTAAAATAAAACTTTGCTTTCTCTATTTTTTTAACACGTCTTGTTGTGATTGGGCCCATTTCGTAATTTCTTTTACTTTCTATACATTCAGATATTTATGTATTATATCATTATTATTTCAAGTCTGGGATACAAATATAAAATTTTCTTTCAAATGATTGATCTAGAAAAATATTTTTTTAAAGTTTTATTTCATTTTAATATGAATTAGAAAAACTTTTATGCGTATGGATAAAGAAATGGATCATACTTACAACGATTATTAGTTAAGAGAAGAGAAAGGATGTCAAATTTTAAAAGCACGGGAAAAATCCATTTATAAGAATTTAATTCAATATTTTACATTTTTATTTACATCAATTTTACTTCCTTGGAATTTTCTCTTTAATTCGTGTGAATTTTTCAAATTTTAATAAATAACTAAATATATTCAAACGATATTAAAATAAGAACATTTATAGATAATCTATTGTTATACAACAGTGATTTTATTATTCCATCTTTTATTTGTTGACATTTTCATTTTTTAAAAAAATTTTGTCAATATTTTTTAATTTGATTTAAAAGTCAATTTCTACAATGTAATAGATGAAAAACAAAAATATATTTAAAAAATATTTTTTTAGAATATGTTAGAAGAATTTTGATGGAACATACACAAAAAAATGTTCCAAAGCAAGTAATTAACAACTTACGTACAAATATGTTTTTGCTGTATCAATTTATAAAAAATTAGATATCGCGGGGTTCTGAAAATCATCTGGTTCAATTTATACTCTCATTTGATTTTTTTAATGGATACGAATGTTAAAAATGTTTTGTACTCTATAATATTTTATTTTAAAAATATTAATTAAGCAAATATTTCAGTTAGGGTCTGGAGTTTTATAATAATATTATCCACTGAAATTGTATAAAAGTTTTTTAATCTATATTATTTTTTATCTTGTTTATTTCTTCCTATATGAAGTAAACATGTTAAAAGCACTACAATCGACTAAAAAATTATATTTTGATGAATCTGACATCCACGGGTGCACAGACAAAAAGCTTTTGAGTTCAAGAAATTCGTCAGCCTACTTCATAATGCAATGAATATATATATATATATATATATATATATATATATATTTGGAATTATACCTGGATTTATCTTTATTTGGTTTGTGGCTGAATATAAAATCATCATATTTCGTGTGAACATTACAACATATTTTACTGGTAATTTTCAAAAAGTAAGATTAATTCCCAGTTACGTCAACAATTTTTTCCATTTTACTTACTTTTTATTAAATAATTACAATTAAAATAAATAATTTATTAAAAAATTATTAATTTTCGCAAGAATTAAACTAATATTCTTCACGCGAAAAATACCAAAATCCTCGCATCTTAGCATTTGAATCTTTTAGTTTTAGCGTATTTTAGTGAATTCATGAAAATTAAAAAATTAAGAGAGTTGTAATCTAAGTAACATATTTGAAAAATGTAATTATTTTGTCAACGTATAAGTTATTCGATATGTCAAATCAAAGTAATTATTCGATATGTCAAAAATAAATAAAAAAAAATAAGAAAAGTAGTGAGCTTACTATTGGGGGGGGGGAACTATATTTATATAATTAGAATATTTTTTAATACAGTTTCATCTTTAATATGTATGTATATTATCAATTTCTGACCGTTTTTTATCAAGTTATTATTCAAAGAATTTATTGCGTGACGGAAAATTTTATTCGTTTCGCTTCACCAGACAGAACTTAAAGAAATAACCCCTTATATCCGAATATGCTTATTAAATTTAATGAAATAAATAAATTCATCTTACACAAATTTTTAAAAAAAATTTAATCATTGACTGAAAAATTTGATATTTTTAATACATTCTTGGGGAATTTAGAACTGAATTTTTACAATTTTTAAATTATAATGTACCTTTTAAGCTTTTTAAGCTTAAGTATAATCGACTTTCATGTTTCTTTTATGTTTTTAAAATATTTTATGCATCTAACTCATAAATTACTTATACTTTTTTCAATGCCTTAACGTTTAGACTTATAATTTTTAAATTGCTAACATATTTTTTCAATTTCTTAACATTTAGGCTTATAACTTTTAAATTGATAACACATTTTTCTGTGTCTTAACTTTTAGCGTTATAACTTTCAAATTGCTGATACATTTTTTAATGTTTTAAGTTTCATGTTTGTAATTAGTAGCTTGTAATGTCTGATAATTGTTATGTTATTTCCTCTATATTTTATAATATTTTTTTAATTTTATAACTTATAAATTTATTATTTACAAATTTTATTCCTCGTATCTTTGATCTTAGTTTTGTTCCATACAGTCTTATCTGGAATTGTTCCTATAGTGTTAATTTTTTAATGCAAATGTTTATTTCAAAATGTTAGAAACAGAAAGAAAATGCTTATGAGTAATACAACAACACTAAAAGTTAGCAACTCTTGATTACTGTTAAAATGATTTTTTAAAAAGCAGCGAATTAAGTGCAATGGTGGTGGGCGGAGTGAGGAATTATGGGGCATAGAAAGAGTTGAAGGACCTAGACGAAGAATGCAAAGGTCATTGGCAGGTGGAACGAAAAATCTTTCCGATTTCTTGAAAATCCCTTCCCTTGACGGTCAATCAATAACACGCGTCTTCTACAAGCGACAACACCCTCATTCGTTATTCTAAGTAATTCTCATTGATGGAAAAAGGAACTAGGCAGGACGTTGATCTTCATCCACATCAAAATGACGCCGTTTCCACTTAATAATTTTATGCCAGACTATTTATTTTGAGACGCCAGTCACACAGTCAGCAGCTCAGACTTTGACAATTGCGTCTCCGTTTAGATTGTCAGCATCTATCAGTTGATTAAGTTTTCGTCACATTTGGTATTGTGCGAACGTACTTAAAAGGTTTTTGGCATGAATCATCACAAGAAGAATCTATTCAAATTTGGATTGAATAATAGAAAAGTCTCTGCTAATCTTGAAAATAATGTCCATGCTTATTCAATACCGAAAATATCTTATTCTCTTCTTGATTAATCAAATGTATAGTAATTGTGATTAATGGGGGTAATTATGTATTAATTCATGTTATTATTCATAATCAACACTAAAACTATTGGTGATTATGTAGTATTTCCGACGATTACTTATTATCAAAACTAAAAATATTGGTGATTATAAATAATTACTTATAATTATACATAATCACCATTAAATTTATTGGGGTATAAGAATAATCACAAGCAATTTTACATAATCTCAACTAAACTTATTATCACCATTAAACTTATAAAATGAATAATCATCGACAAGTATACATAATTACTACTTAATTTATTGGTGCTTAAGAATAATCAACGTTAATTATACAAACTCAGCACTAAAATTGTGGATGAATGTGAATAATCACCGCCAATTACACATAATGATCACTAAACTTGTTTGTGATTAGGAATAATCACCTACAATTACATACGACGACCGTTAAACTTATTGATGTTCATGAACAATCATCGAAAATTATACAAAATCACCATTAAACTCATTGCTGTTTATGAATAATCAGAGGCAATTACACATAAGGACCATCAAACTTACTTGTGATTATGAATAATGACAAATAATATACGTAATCACCAGTTTATTAAATTTACTATAATATATACATATATATAAACGGGCGTATCTGTAATTTGTTCAAATATTCTCCAGCCAAAATTAAACATCAGAACTATGTAAAAAGAAATCATTTCGGTATCATCGAATGGCCAGGACAAATTAAATTATAAATCTCATGAGAATAAACGTCTCTTAAGTTATAATTTCGTATTTCAAGAGCTAGTTACGTCTTTGAATCTTTTATCCCCGTCGCAAAAAGGGAAAATCAAATAACGATTTTCTTGAAACCAGGGATCTCCGAATCTCTTTCTTAATCAATAGTCAATAGTATGCTGATGTTGCAAATAAGAGAAGACGTTCGCTTGCATATTTTTGAATTGCAACTAAGATCTTTTTTGTGTTTAGATCTGGCTGAGATTTGTCAAAAGTACTTGGAATTCTACAACTGAATTAGGACCAGTTTTAGTTGAAGCGATTTTCTTAGAAGTATCAGTAATTATTTCTAATGAAATCTAAAATGAAAGCGCTTATATATCTGTTTTTAACGTCATTGAGCATCGCCTTTGATGGATGATTTTCGTAATTTGAGAATCTACTAACTTTCACTACTGATGTAGAGTGATGAAAAAATTATATATCGCCCATTCAATCAACTATGAAAAGTCAAGCAAAAATTAGTACATTATATCGATTGATGTAAATTTAATCTTTACACAGGAGAAATTAATTTTAATCTTTACTCATTAAGAAGATTTGCATATTTATGAGGGAACTCGTGGAAAACGAAACTTTCCAACCGTTGGTCAAATACAACCGTTTTCTAACCAATTAAAGAACAGATAAATTCAGACCAATATATTAATTTACTCATGGAAATAGATGAAAATCAAATATTATCAGCTATTCATTTTATTTATTCAATTATATTTTTTACAGAACTTTTGAGAGGGGTATGGTGATCATAAAATTAACTTAATGAATGTAACAGTATTATTCAACTTAAGTTCGATAAATATCACTTAGCATTCAATGTAGAGTTTTGAAGTCTCCATACACGATTTCGTATACTTCTATTAATATGTTACTGACTATTTTTTTAAATGTTGAAGTACATCGTTTTATTTTTACTTACATTAAATATAGATGTATGAATGTATCAGCTTCATACAGACAAAACCGTTTGAACTCAACTAATTGGTCTGTATCTACAAGATTTAGCATATATTTGAATGTTGATTGTAAGCATCTTGCAATAATTTTTTGAAATTACAATTACAGTTTTTATTAATTCAAGGAAAATTTGACTTTTTTCACCATAAATATCAAAATATATGACACAGAACTGATTTTTGAACCATTTTAAAATCTGAAAAAGTACTATTGAATGATATCTATTTAACTACCGGACAAAAATTTCTTAATTTTAGATACTTCTTAAAAATATTTTTAATACTTTGGATCAGCAGATTTGATTTTTGCATTAAAATTTATACCATTTTCACAATTTTATTAAATATTTAATAGCATGGTTTTACTCGATTCTTTAAAGTTAAGAAAGATAATATACGGGTGGTTCAAAGGAGGAATATACAGAGGTTAAAGCAATTTGAAAATTAGAAACTAATTGAAAATAAGAAGCTGTCTAGACCAGACAGTCAGGAGTATAATATGGGACTGGATTTTGTTACTTTGGTTGTGTACATTATGGACAAATCAGGTATAAGATTATTCAAATAAAATAATTTTAATCTCCTTGACAAAGCTTGCTTTAAAATCTTTTGATAATGGAATCGTGAATAGAATATATGTATAAGAAATTTAGTTCAAAGTAATCAACCAATTTTCAAAAGCAGTGAGTCATCAAAGACGGCTAACAACTTACTACGAAGCTAGGGATTTCAGATAGGAGTAGTGGATTTATTAATGGAGGAAGATTTTTCTATAGGTTTACAGTCAAATTAATCAAAATATAGCAAATTTTTTTTGTTATATCTAATTATTAATTCATTCTTTGTTTTAAAATGTAAGAAAAAAATTTTAAATATATAAATTCCTAATCAGCTTTAATTCTGGTATTGACAACTTGCCTCTATAAATGGACATAATTTAATTATAAATTATTTAATTAACTCTTATAAAAATTTTCAGAATTTCTCTCTTCATGTGCAGTTGATAATCAAGGATTGAATTCTGCAATCTTTCGAATATAGTTACTATAATTTCAACAACTCAGCAATTTCATCTTTTCCCATAGTTTTTTTTATCTTTCCTTTCTCTTAATATTTGATATATTTAAATAATTCATGTTAGTATAACAATTGAAATCGGCTAAAGATTTTTAATTTAAAAAAAAACATTTTATAAATTTTATATTTCTATTTTAAAAGAGTTAAAAGAAACTTAGTAAATTATTAGAATATATTTTTTTATCTCCGAAAACAATATTAACATCAATTATAATTAATTACGATAAAAAAATCTTTAAATTAAAAAAAACATCTAACACTGATGTTGCTAAAAGGAATCGGAAATAATGGGAGGGGTCTTCCCAAAACTTTCTCGTATACTCTGTGATAAATGTATTATCCTAGATAGCATCTCGCATAGTACTGGTATGCAATGGTTAAAAATTATTAATCTTTGGAATGAACTTGGTATTTTTGCTAAATCTATCGTGGAATTTTTGGTGCGTTGTTTTGACAATTAATCCCTAGCCTACAATTACAATAGAAGAATACAAGAATCAAATTTAGGTTTTAGATTGGTTCCTCCAAGCCAACTGAAACAAACACTTGACCCAAAATAACACTCGTAGTTATAAAATTTCACACCAAATTTGATACATTTAAATCACCGTATTTTTGTGTTATCGCGTTTACATATTTTTGACAAAACTGGTCGACCCCTTATTGGATTTAGCTTTTGCGTTCCAATTTTAATCTATCTAGCTTTGATTGTTTATTAGTTATATTGTTAACTTGTATTCGAAAGTCAGATGAATTTATGCTTATTAAAACTGCATACTTAATTTGATCCTTGAAACATAAAACTTTTTTGAGTAACACAATTGTCCGGCAGACAAATAGAAATTTTCCAAAAGCGTCCTTTTCGAACTTGGTTAGGTTTAAAACATGAAAAAGCGTCAAAATCTAGGGTTCGTATTTTTTGTGTTTCAATTTCAAAAATTCAATACTTCGTATACTAGAAAACAAAAAAAAATACTTTTGATTTTTTTTTATTAATTTCATTTTTGTTCAAAATTTTCTTTATAGAACTAAAATAAACTTTCAGAAATGCGTTAAAAATAAATGCTGGTTGCGTGTCCTTTATTCATACTTCTGAAAGGCAAAGAAATCTGCGCATTTCAATTTACCGGCAAAACAGAGGCAAAAGTGTGTTTTGGTATTGTTTTGAGAATTATTGGTTTTCTTAATGATGTTTTGTTTGGATCGATGAGACAAATGAAGGTTGTCATGACAATTTGTTTGAGAAAATAGAAGGCTATCATAAACAAATAGAGCCCGGGACACTCATTTTTCCAATAGAATATGTCAAAAATATCATCCAACGTTTTGGCGGGTTAACAGTGGCAGAATATTGCCAACAAAGTGAATTGATTTTAGCAGTTTTAATATTTGAAGAAATGTGACTTATTTAAGGACAGAATCGTCAATTTAGGCCTTGCCATCTGACCTTTCGGGAAAAAATGTTACTTGCATTCCTAAAATAATTTTTTATTGACCAAGTCTGAAAATTGATGTTGGATGTTTTTTAAACGTCATATCTATTTGATTAATGTTAATTATTGTATTTAGTTCCGCATATTTATATAAATATTTTTATGTATTATAAAACTAACAATTTAAGACATTTCATATACAATTACAAATCATCTACTGAGGAAATTCTGCTTGGATATTGCTCAGAATCCAATTCTGGATTAACGCCTTGAGGCTTATTATAATACAGCTTATGTAAAGATATTTAATGTTAAAGTAATTTTTAATTAACATAGGCTATGTAACTAATAAACTTGTCATGATATGATTTATGCAAGAATGCGCTACTTTAAAGAAGGTACAATAATAACCCTAACTAAAATTAATTCTTGTAATCCCAATAACTATTACTCCTTATTCCGCTAAAGCTTCAATGCCCTGCCTCTAACCCTGTTAATAAGGACTCTAAACATAATTCCGCCTAAACTTAAAGTCGGCAATGGACGATCATATAAACTGATTATTTAAGGTTTATCTGTAGAAATTTCAATGAATTATTTAGAGACTTCTCATTTCGAGAAGGTTTTCTATTTAAATACATTCTAAATGATTAGCCATGTTTTAAACTCTGCTGAAAATTAATACTTATACACAAAACAAATTTACGAAATTTTTGTACGGTTATGTGAGTATTTTGTTCCATCAAAGGGAAATATATATGATTCTAAAATTATGTATTAAGTTTTGAGTTGAAGTCACTATGACGTGATATCTACTTGGTGCTTTTCATCAATACTTCTGAAAAATAATTTTTATGCTTAAAAGATTTAAACTGATTATTCACAATGTCACTTCATATTGAACAGAAATAATATGTGAAATTTTATTTATTGTCTTTTTTGTTCTGATTGTAAAAATTAGAAAGGGATTTGAAATGAATCTAAAATGGTTTAATATAGAAGCAGCATTGATATTTTTAATTAAACAACAACATCAGGGCAATTACTATAATTAAGCATGAAATATATACATATATATGATTGAATGTTATGATAACATAACGAAATATAGGCAGATTCCTATAGGAAGACTATCTATTGCAATGGTTCTCATTATAGGATTTTGAGAAAGTTTCTTCTGCTCTTTACCTATCATAATCTTCTATGCCCCAAAATTATCCTCGACTCATTTGCTTAATGCCTAAATAGCAGACAGGACTTGAGCTTCCGTGAGAACTTCACTCAGGTATTAGAAACGCTGGTGGAATGTTTTGTGCACTAAGCGAAAATACGAATATACTGAAGCAAGGCTATTGATCTGCCAAGATTTATTTCTGAATTACATTAAATAGAAAGAAAGTAACATTAATTTTTGAAATTAAGGTAGTGGAATTTTTTAATGTTATGTATGTATCTATAAAGAAAAAAGTACTTAAGAAAACTATTCAATGATAAAGAACATATTGATCTACAGTTTTTCAGCAACGCTGTTGGTGAATTCATAGAACTCTTCTGTGATCCAAATTCTACCTCAACCCCTTAATACTAGGATTGAATTGGAAAAGTATTTAAAACAATATATCACAATTTTTATTATACGAAATTCAGTACATTTAGTTGTAGGAAAAAATAACTTACTAGTAAGAGTATTCTTCCTACAACATTCCCATATACTAACACATATGGTGCATTTTATATTACTTAGTTAAAAAGAAAAGTTAAATATTAATTTTGTATACCTGATTGGCCAAGAATTCCATCAAAATCTGTAATGTTGAAGGGACAATCTCAAACGGATTTTCAATTTTCAAGCCATAGTTTTTTCCAGTTGTCTTCCTAAACTCGCAATTTTCAGAATTTACAAACGGTCACGTTTAAGACAGATGATTTCCAAAATTCTATATAAATCTACTATTTTAACTATAAATATGTAAGCTTGATTTCATCCATTTAGTTGTTTGCATTTTTGTATTTTCTTTGGCACATGAATAGGGTTGTAAGAATGGACACATTTTGTCCAAACTTGATAAAGATGTGCAAATAATTTTGAATTTATCATATATCAAATTTCTTATCTTTATTTTGTTAGTATTTTGTGTTATCATTTTCTCTGAAGTAATTCCTACCTATAATGACAGGGGCCTTCAAATAAATATGCTATCCCTATTCCTCGTTATATGCTTAAATTAGGGATCTAGGGCGAGGCCAGGAATGCTTAATTTTAAATTACAGTCTTAAAAATTAATGTTTTGAGCTTAAGAGTATTAGTAAGAAAACCATTACAAGCATTTTAAAAATCATTTTTTCGATTTATTGAAGCTAAAATTTGGCTTCAATATATCGAAGGCTGGTAGGGAGCAACAGTTTTTGCTGCAATATCATAGGTAAAAATTTCTCTTATTTAAAAGGTTAATAAGAGAATGCATGCAGATATATAAGCGAATAGTTTTAGGAATTGATTTTAATTTTCATTCATATGCCACATTTTAAATTAAAAAAATCAGTGTACAAAATTTTTTCGATTGAGCTTTTACGTTTTGCAGTTGCCATTTTTACTTTCAGTAGGAAAGAAAAATTAACTTGAGCATGGATAACTTGAAACATGCGTATAAAACTTTATTGGAAATATACATATTTTATGTAGAATCTGTCTGAAAAATTTGATCGATCTAACTGAAAATATATTTGACTTAACGAGAGCGGCATACAGCCATTATTCCAAATAAATTTTTTCGAACTCAGGAATATCTGAAATCTACCTCAAAATTACAAGTTCGAATTTTTCGACGGTTACAATACTTTTTTTTCTATCTATACTTCGTATACGAAAAAATGAAAAAAGCCACCAGCCACATTGAAGCATTTTGAAGATTAAGTATTTTATTAAGTACTACTTAAACCGTCAGCGCTGAGAAGTAAATACTAAGTGAACCAATTCAGTGGAAGACTCGGCTATAGTGGCCTCCACTCACGTTCGGTGCGGATCCATTTTCTAACAGACTTACTCTCAGGAAACGTGAGAAGATTTTTTCCCTCCCTCTTTCACTCACTCCAAGGTCAGTTGGTGATGAGAGCCTCCCTGCATCCCAAATTTCTATCCCAAACACTCTTCTCTTACCCTAAGTCAATTTGCCCCGTCTCTTTATTCTTTCCTCCTACCGGATAAAAGTACATAACACGCCCTCAAAAAATGTGTTCCTGCTACGACAACAGAGAAAAACCGTGTCGAAGCTTTTCTTTTGTTTTATTTTCGCTAAAATCATTATTTTGTTCTGTAGTTACAATTGTTTCGTAGATTTTTCTTCTTTTTTGTGAAGTGGCGTACTTTTTTTCGGTTTCTCTGTATTTAGAGTCTTTTTTTGTCTTTTATTCGCTATAAAATGCTTCCCTCTGTTGACAGTTAACCGCGCATAAAAAAATTCCAGACGGGGCTCAGCCATTTTTTTGACGTTTGTCTTCGAAATTTGATGTCGGTGAAAAAAATGTTTATTTTGCAAACATTGTTTAAACTTTCTGGTTTATTAAAATTGTTTTATTATAAAATTTATTTTTTGTGAAAAGTTTGCAGAAGAAATTGCCCTGTAAAATTTTTCCCCAAATATTTATAGACGAAATATAAAGCTTAAATATTTTTATAGTAGATATATTTTATAGTATTTTTATTTTATACGGGTCATTTTAAAGACAAATTCATGTTACTCTTGCTTATTGTGTAGAAAAAATAGTTATAAGAATATAGTTAAAAGAATACACTTATAGTAAAAAGACGATTTTATGACATATAATTCTCGTGCAGAAATCCTCCACGGACAAGATTTGTGAAACATTCTGAAATCCAAGCAATTAAGTTTGAAGTAAAACACTTAATAGTTCTTGGTAAAATGTTTAATTAAAACAGATAATGTCAGCTAATAATCTATAGTTTATTTAGGAAATATTTAAATGCTGGGCCTTTTTTTTAATTCTCATAAAAATAAAAAAAATTGAAAAAATAAGATTTTTTTAATCATTTTTTTTAATTGAGAATATATTTTAGACGAAACAATAATGAGACGCATCACCCTCAACATTTCATCTTTTCTGAAAATTCTTCTTCATCATTTTATGACCAATACGAGTAATTTTAGGATGATTACGGGATGCTAATTCCGTAATTTGAGAAGAATTTTGGAAATTACTCTAGGTTTGAGGTATGTGCTATATTATCTGCTCTAAAATAACATAGCACAGCAATCAAACTTCATAAGAACAATCGCTGAGATAAACTAATAATAATATTATATCGAAACAATTAATCAATTTTATTGAAAAAAGTAATCAAAATCTAAAGTAGAAAATAAATCATCCCCAAGATGACACGAACCCTTAGTCAAATATATTCTAAACTAGTAATATAAAAAAATCAATTTCTACTTCGATCAACAAAGAAATTTTTTATTTTAGTTACTTTTTGAAACAATTTCAATTAATATAAATACTTTAACAAAAAATCATTGATATTCGACAAAATTGAACACTTATTCTTCACATTCACGCGAAAAATACCGAAATAATCGCATTTCACAGGTTGAGCTACTGAATGTCGATTTCCATTTTCATCACAAACTGCTAAAACTCTATTTAAAGTATTAGACTTGAAAAAACTGTATTAAACCAAGTGTTATCCACTGCAAATTTTAAAAATTGCATTTTAACTCGAATGGATGAATAACAAGTATTTTATTAACGATCGAAAATTTGAACAGGATAAATATATTGGGAGAGTGTGTATTAATAGTAAGAATATAAAAATAGAATTTAAAATGATAAATGAAGTAAAAAAAAAATTTCAGTAAATCAAAATATATTGGTAATAACTGTAAGCTAAAAAAATGCTTGTTGGTATTACAATGAATTCAACAAAACAAAACGCAAATATGTTGATGAACTTACTTAATGAGAGAAGCCTAAATGATTTCCTTTTATGTTCAGTGGAAGATTAGCCTTAGAATTTCCAACAGAGATCTAATGCTGCATCCAAGTTTCACCTATTTTGATTTGATTACAGTTAAATACCGCTTAACGATCACCTCACATAACGAATAAATAAAATGTAAAATAATTTATTATTTTGCATTTTGTTATTCGTTATGTGAATATTCGTTATGTGAATAAATAAAATGACTCCTTTAACCTGTGTTGTTTCCGAGAACGAGTGGAAAAAGACGTCACATAGTGAATTGGCTTACATTAATATGTGTTTAAAAGGTTTTTAAAAGAACCCTTGTATTTGCATGGAAAATATTTTCGCCAAATAGTGTGGCCCGACTTAACTCGAATGGATTCGAGCAAATGCCTGTGGATACTTAATCAACCGGATTCTGGTGTTAGATGTGGATAGTTATGACATCAAAGAGATGATGGAAGAATATAGTGAGAGTTACCACAGAATTTAGGGTGTTATGTTCTACTTCACAGCAAACTGCTGCTGAGGAGATTTGTTAAAGAAAACAAGAAACACTTTCAATTTAAATAAGAAAGTCGCTGAAAGCCTTACAAATTATTGCATCGTATGTTGAGAAGCCCTGCCCTGTTAAGGTAGTAGATATGAGTACTACAAATACATTTAACAATAATGCTGCGTTTCATTTTCGCCACATTTTGAAGTCAAACCAAAGAAGTCAAAGTAGTCAAATTTTGAAATTGAGTCATTGTCTTTGGAAAATTTTCTTATAAAAGCATACATTACCAATAGGAAATCGGATTATTATAAATGTGTTTATTCTTTTTTCAGAATGAAACGCATTATAAAATTTCACATTGATTCCTATGGTAAATAGTGTTCTCCAGAATGAGGTTTCGTATTACGACTAACATTCAGTTTCGGGGACAAATTATACTCATTAAGTAAGGCTCCATAATTCTTTAATGTTTTGATAGAATATCTTTCCTTGTTCCTTACTAAAAAGACACGAATTTTCAGGAAATTTGTCCATACTACATTATGCTTATACCAACATCCATTTTCACTAAACTTGCAAAGAATAATTTTTTTAAAACTTTAAAATTCTCTGTTTTGTTATAATTGCAAAATTCTCGATAATTAACATAAAATATGATTATTATAATATTCAGTATCGGTCACGTTGAAAATTTTCAATATTTCACTGGTTAATAAATTTGAGGACTATAAAAAAATTCCTCATTAAAACTTTTTCTTTGATCATTCCTCGTCCGAAAATTTTCTATCACAAAACCAATTATATTACAAAATGTCAACAGAATCAAATTAAATCTTTGGCATCCACGTTATCTGAAATTTTAGGCAATTCTTCAAATTTGAGGAAAACAATTTCATGCATTACAAGAACTTCCATTCGAATCATAAATGCTTATAATTATATTTCCAGAAAATTCCAAAAGTTTGACACTTCACATAATTTTGAATACGAGGAATTCGTCCTTCAAATATTTACTAAGATTGCTCATGCTCCTAGATCTTTCTTGTTGTTTCATCTTTAAAATACACGCTTATATGAAACAAAAAAATTGTCTTATAAATTGCAATCTAAATAGGATGATTATTTTATTATTGCAAAAGAGTAAGCATTTTTTTTAAAAATTTCTGGAAACGATGTGCTTTCCATATTTAGATGTCTTTAAAATTCTCCAAGAGTCTTAAATTTCTTCAGAAATTTCTTTAAAATTTTACTAAAGCTCCATGTTAAAACTTCAATTAAACTGAATATGCATTTTATGTTTAAAGTTTTTTTCGATAGTTAAAAATCCATTTTAATTCAAAAAATCTCAGTTGATATTTTGATATAAACCAGTTGATATAAACAAGAATATTTTTTTAAAAAAATAACCCTATAATTAAATTAAAAACAATATTCAATTTTTAATTTATTTTCATATAATAATAAACAAAAATAATAAAAAGACCTACTGGTTTCTTCATCTGAAATTATTTTTAAAATATAAACAGTTTTATATACATATAAATTTATTTTTTAAATGACATATTTTGTTTTTAAGTTTGTTGAAATACTTGCCATATTTATATTTTACTGTACATGCAAAAAAATATTTCAAAAGCTCTAAGAAAATAAGTTACAAAAATTTCTGTTTCCTAATTGGGTCTATCGTCTCTTTCGGGGGCCTTAGAAAAAAGACGGTGTATTAAAATCTTTGGTAAAAGTTTATGACGTAAAGGATCGTATAGAAAAATCTCTTCCTTGCTTCAGTATGGAAATTCAGATATTTTTAATCTATATTTCCGAAATTAAAAAATCTGAAGTAGAAAGAGATTTTCACTAGATCAAAAGATATTCGAAAAAGGGAAATTGAAAATATTGGCACAGAAACAAAAAAGAAAAGATTTTAAAGTCAAAAGAATGCAGAAAATAAATGAAACCTTCAATTTTCATCTGGGAAGTAAAACTTTTAGGTCTTCTTCAGTAATGAAACATTTTTAATTCTTCAAATTCCAGTGAATAGGTAAATAGGAAGAAAAATAGAAATGTAAAGGAAAACATGAAAATGTTTTCCTTTACATTTCAACAAAACAAGTTTCCTTTACAAATTAAACAAAAATAGACATAATTATAATCATCTTCCTTCAACTTTACAAATGAGAAATACCATTACAAACCTAGCTATGATTTTTATAAATGCAGGTTTCTAAAAGTATAAGAACGATTGAAAAGGCGATTCTTCTCATGTAGACGTTCGTAATAAATCTGAAGCAAATGAGTAACAGTCTACTATAATTTGGAAACATTATTTAAAAGAAAATATCCATGAAATATGGGACTTACATTGAACATGAAGAAAACGAAGGTTTAATTCTTATTGGAAAAAATAGTTCGTAGGATTATATTACAGTAGAATATTGTTTTTTCTTCAGCACCAGAATTTACACACTTTGATCATTTCTTCTTCTGGAAAATATAATAATATTAAAAGAGATTTTAAATTTTCTTGCGGAAAAAATGTAAAATCTCCGAGTTAAAAACTGTTGTTTGCTATGGAAGAATGGGTAATACAAGTTCTAATAGTAGTCTTATAAGACAAAAAGAGATTTCCATGAAAAGTCTCCAAGAATTAGTTTGCTCTTTGCAGGTAATTTAATAGCTTAAACCATTAATTACCTGCCCAGATTTAATAGCTTAAACCCTTTTACCATTTATTGAAACATTTGAATGAAGAAAAAACACTGATTTTAGCATTTTTTTTATTTAGAAATTTGATAAAATCTTGTGAAAGTAATACAAACAAATGTAACACAAAATAAACTGAATGGAATAAGGTGCTAATAATAGCAAAAAAAGTAATACTAATGAGGAAAGAAATCTTAATAGCTTAAAGGCGAAAATAATAGTTAGCATTCTTGCACAATAGAAGATTAAGGGGATGATTCTATGCTGGAGCACACTGAAAACCTCTCAAGATCATGTCAAATGCCAAATTGGCCCATGAGCCATAAGGTTTCAGATTCGAGATCAAATTTCACATTAAAACCGCTGTGGTCTTTTGCATACTAAATCTGTCAAGGCCTAACGTCTTCCCACTGTTATGGTGTGGAGGGGGGATATACCATTTCAAGTGTCGTCCTCGTCATCTGGCGTGGTTCAAAATAACGAGGTTCGTCTCAAAATAGGCCTAGTGTTGCTTTACAACGGAACCTTAATATAACTAAACAAAACTAGAACTAAGGCAAAAAATTTTGTCTTTCTTAGAGTTTATCTCCGATCCTTCATGTTTCAGATAAGGATTGCGATATTGCAATTATGAATGAATTTTTGTATTTTTAAGAAATATTTGACGAAATATATTAATTGTTGAGTTAATTAGGGTGTTAAAAGATTGAACTAAGATTTCCTATTTTAAGTTGACTTTGTCGTTGGTTAACATTCCATGTTTAGATCGTGATTTTAATGATTGGTGTTAGGATTTTACCCCTTCTCACAATCAATTTCTTTTTTTAAATGATCTTCATATGCTTTGCTATTCCATAAACAAATGAAATGTTGTTTTCTTATGGTTGCTTTGTAGTTTCAATGGGAAGTTGACCTTCTATTTCCTTTTTAGACAGCATAAATAGGCATTGGCTTATATAACATAAATTTAGATATATAAATAGATGCTGGCGTAGATAACATAAATTTAGATAGCATTAATAGATGTTGGCTTAGATAACATATAGATAGGATGAATAGACATTGACTCAGATAACATAAAATTAGATATCATAAACAGATTGTAAAGCTTCTGCAAGGAAATGTTAACATTTTGATTTTTTCCTTAAATTCTATAAAATGGGCCATTGGCACAAAAAAATAATGATTGCAGTTGGGAAATAATTTCGGGGTGAACTATTAACGAAAAACTTGATTGGAATTTTAATTTTTAATCAAAATTCCAATTTACTTTTCACAGTCCACCCTCCTCGTAAAAGAAAATTTAAGGATTCAAATAGCAATACACGAGTTTTTTATTTTGTCTAAATAAGGATAGAAGGTTCTTCTTTCTTTAGTTTAGCATTAGATGTAAATCAAATTTTCCTCTTTTAATCTATATGATAAAATCTTTGAGTCGTAATTGGACAGACTCACGAATAAAATCATTGCGTATAACTTCATAAATAAAAATGATGAAAATAAATAATAGAAAATTAATAAATATAAAATGTAAATCAATAACAACTGGTAAATTTTGAAATGTTTAGAAGATGTATTAATGCAAACACTGGAGTAAACGTAAAAATAGCATCAGCTTTGAAATTCTCGGTCTCTTATATTGCACCATAATTTAACAAATTTTGTATACAGCTCTTTGATACAATAATAAAGATACAAATATAAAATTTTATGAAATGGGAATTAATCATAATAATACATATTTTCAATTTCAAATATATTTAACTAAAGCAATTTAGCAGTTTTTAATGAAACACGTTTATTATTATACCAGAAATAAAAATTTAAATATTGGGACCTTTTACGCTTTTGATTCATATGTCATTACTAAATACTATCAAATTTCAATATCCATTGTTCATGTATTTATTAGATTATTATGTCACTCGTACGAACAAAAATTATATTAATAAATTTAAAAGATTGGAAAGATATTTTTACTACTGAATTTAAAGGAAAAAAACTCTTAAAAATTTAAGGGAATACTGCCATAAAACCTAATAACGTGTTGTTCTAATACCTGTCTCTTCACTTTCCTTTAAAAATTTTCCTCTTACAATATCCAAATCAAAAACATTCCAATGTCGTTTCTAGAATTCCCCGCTTATGCTTTAAGACCTAAAATATATTTCATCTTGACCACTAAACCACATTTCCAGTGACTGTAGAAAGTGCGCTAAAATTACTAAGAAGGTCAGTTAGAAATGAAACTATTTTCGGCACATACCAGCAAAGGATATCACATTCCTCGCGTGTTGGTTCCTTTCATAAGATTCTGAAGCAACTGTTTACAAAGGGGTGAATACTTAAAACCATCTTATCCAAACGCATTTCTATGCCATCTTTTAATGGGCAAAGCAGTATAATTTATAACCAACAATGCCATTTTATTTTACACATTTTTATTTAATATCTTTCAGGTTGTAAAATGTTTGTAAATGTGGAATACTTTCCGATGCATTGATATAGAGAAATATTGTAGAGTTTTGTGTTTCTGATGCTAACACAATATTTTAATATTTTGAGTGCATTATTGTTTATAAATTAATAATTTGATTCCATCAGTAAGGAATGACCAGAAGTTATCGTAAGAAGTCCTAATAAAGTAGATGAAAAGTGATAATAAATTTCGATAATTTTTATAATTCAATTATAAATTATATTATATAATAAAAAAATTTAAATCTATTAAATTATTTTTAATGATTTCCTCTGTAGCTTCAAACCATATTATTTAGCAAACAAAAAATTAGAACTCTTTAAAACTGAAAAATAAATTTTCAACCGTATCATTTTTCTATCAGCAGAATTTTGCTCTAATTGTAATAATTTTTTTCAAAATGTTTTTAATTAAACTTTTTAAACGTACTTTTCGTTTTTTTTAACTACTGTTTCTACTATACCCACTTAGATTGTGAGAATATTGGGTGAAATTTTTATATACTTACCATCATTTCTATATAATAAAGAGAATTTTTTGAAATAAAATACGTATAACTGTATTAAGACTGAAATATTATTTTGCATCAATATTTCGGAGAACAGTCCAGAATTTCACTTAAAATTTTTAATATTATTCATATTGCATTATTCAAATAATTTCAACGTTGTTGTTTTGTTTTTTTTGCTACTAAAAGTCTTCAATAAGGGAAAAAAGCATTTTTTTTCATACATTTATACATTTGCTTGTCATTATTTTTGGTTCAAAACGTAAATAATTTAAATTCTTATTGCTTATTCAAAGTTTTAGAGCTTTAGTATCCGTTTTTTCTTTCTTATATAGGTACATTTTTCAAATCGTTTTATTGTGTTACTATTATTAAATACACACAAAGAATTTCTTCGATCCTGATTTTAAGAACTCTGTTTAGTTAAGTTCAGCCAAATTGTTTTTCGATTTCTTTGAAGAAAAATTCTTTTTCTCCAGTTTTCGTCGCCATTTGAAATATAGTGCAGTATTCACAAGTGGCAGTTTGGAATTTTAAAAATATTTATAATAAATTGTAAATGTCTCTGTCATTAATTTTCTTTCGGTATCCTTGAGAGACGTGACTGATTGAATATTTTTGCTTTTGAAATCCGATTTCCTTTCTTTTTTAATTCCAAAACAGGTATCAGCGATCGCAAGCACGACTATAGTAGCTCAACCCTTTTAATAAATATATATTCGGTAAATTTCTATGGCTACAGTTTACAAATTTAAAAGTAGCTTCTCTTCCAATTCCTTATAAATGGTCATAGTGACTCCCTAATAATAATCTCTACAATTTTGGATTACAGAATCATAACTACATGAATATCAATTATGTAACCCCCTTGATGAAATATATAACACGATAATTCTGAGAAAGGAAAATTTAATTATTGCAATTGGCGAAATAACAAGCAATTCAAATAATGTATTTTTGGAAATTTGAGGACACCAACTCTTAGAAACATATGCATCAAATATGCAAAATATATTTACAGTCAAAATTAGAGGGCTATAATTCTTCCCAACTTATTCATTGGCTCTATATTGCAGTTAATTGCCAAAATTGATACCCTTTTCAAGCAGTACTACTCAGTACCGCATTGAATAGTACCTAAAAGAAGACTTCCGAGTGCAAAGGGCTGATATAAGAATAAGGGTTTTAGTGCCTTTTTCGGGAACTAGGACATTCTTGACAACGTGAACTCTAAGCCTCTATTTGAATTAAACGTAAAGGTAATTCTCATCAATAAGGATAATATCTTTTGTAAAATGTATTATACTGCTTGTTTGTCACAACGTACTAAACAGAATATGAGGTTTTAAAATACGGTATCATATTCTTCTATGATCTTAACTGATCGATATATGAAAATTTTTAATTGAAAATATTTACATAGTGATCCTCATTTGAGACAATTCGCAAAACCAAATTTGAAAACTCTAGCGCAGCAAGAGAACTAAAAATCAATTACTAAATTCCATCTTCTAACATTGATATAATTCAAGTAAAAATATTTGAATGTATCAATATTCCTCAGAGGATCCTAAAAAAGGAATAGTGTACAAAAGGAATTTGTTTTCACAAGTTTGATAGCAATAGGGTTATATTTCGGCATTATCACCATGAAGATGCAGGTATTTGGTGTATCAGTCTCCTATCCTTTCTTTGAAGAACGTTGCTGCTAGTAATTGGGGATTTTGACTTACTTGATTACACTATAATTATTATTTTGGCATTCCAGTCCGTTTATCCATTAAGAGAAAAGATGAAAATTACTAGCCCCTACGCGCATTCTCGATAAAGACGGAAAAGAATCAAAGTCTATAGCGTCAAAGGTTTTGTTAAATAAAATTATCAAGTAGCTCGAAAGAAATCGAGTATGTTAGATTATTGGATACGAACAGGCTGACTGGCATAATAAATGGGAGATAGAGTGACTGGTTAGTCACTCTTCTTCCCTATTATTGCCATAAAAAAATCTCTGAACTTCCCGACTAGGAAAAGAATTTGATAAGGTATTTGAAAAATCCGTCTTATACCCATGCCACAACGTTTTTCGAAAAGGTCGGGATAGTCTGTTTTGTAGTGTGCTTGATTCACACCCATTGTCAGTTCGAGCCCCGCCGGCCAAAGATCCCAACAATGAGTGTTTGGTGGTTGGCACACATATAAATCTGTCTTAAATGTGAGACAATAGCACTGCGGGTACTGGTTAGAGGGGATTTTCTTCTGATTCAGTTATTACTAAATGCGATATGAATTTGAATGAATGAATTGCATGAAAGAAGTCCACCCCATAAAAAGGGTTGTGACACATTTAATAGCTAAGTTGTACTCTTGGCCTTAGTTAGCGCTACTGAAAAACGAGAGACGCTCAATCGGCTTAAATCAATGACAGGTCTGTCAGCGGGCTTTAAAAGCGCCATAGAAAGCAACAACACAGTTCAAAGTGGATTTAAAGATTACAAAACAAGCGTCTCGATCATTAGCCACCGCACAGTTATTATTAAATGCCAATGTCCAAAAAATTACAGCTGGAAGCCTCGCTTCGAAGTTGTGTAAACTTTAAAAGCAAAATCAAATTACAAATTAATTTTCCATTCTTCCATACAAAATAACAGACGCATATTGTACCAATTTAACAAAGACTTTTAGAGGTTTAGATTACAGAAAGAATTTGAGGCTACTACTATCAGACCTTAGTTTCTTTACGGCAAAATGCGATTCAAGTAATTTCGAGAATACTAGAAATCCAGTTTTAAACAGTTATATAGCTTTAACTTTTTTTCCATTACGTTTCCCTACAAAATTTTGTTTTATTCAATCAAATTAAATATTTCATTCTGAAATGCTCTAATCTATCTAAAATCTGAAAGCACGTTCTCTTTTTAACTTTCTCATGTTCTCATACAATGTAGCCTGATTGTATTATGTTTTGTTACATAGTATAATTTGCATTTTATATCTCCCCTTTATCCTATTGTGTCCAAAATATGATAAATATCCACAATCTTGATATCATTACTGTATCCCAAGGTCGATTTGTATAGTTTATTGTATACGAATGAACAGACTAGTGAAATATCTTTCTTTAACTCACTTGATCGAAACACTTTCACATATCTACGTCTAAATTAATAAAACTATATGCAACCTTTTATCCAAATTGCTCTTTGTATTATTGAGGCGTCTTATTCAATGCACAAGAACTGAAACACTTCTGGTAGGTGAAGAGGGGGGAGGGTATTAGAACATTATTTGTTGTGAGACCGTTTATATTTTAATCTCAAATTCCCTGTAGGTTTTTATTCGGCCATTTGGTTGTATTTTTTAATTCTTTTGTTCAAATGCAGAAAACATAGTTTTAAAAATGGTTTAATTGAACTCGGCTATTTTTAAAATTAAAACATAGTGATGCATCAAAATTTTAAGACTGAATTTTTTTGATGATTACAAAATTTTTTCTTTGGATACAAGTATGTAAATATATATATAAAAAAACATCTACTATTTAGCCTGTGAGAGCTATAAATATTTTCATTTCGGTAATATTAGGTTTATTAAAATCTTTACTGATTCTTTCCCTCTCTAAGATAAATTTTTAACATCATTCTACCATTTTTCAACTCTTTACCACTGGATTCGTCGCCAACTCATGTGCATGCTGGCATTCTTCAGGATATCTATGTGAAGGAGACGGGAGGGTGTCAGGACAAGTTATAAGGTGTCTGCGGCAGTTCAATTAATAAGTAGAAGGACACAAAGGCCCCAGATAAAATCACGTCCCGATGCAGATAAGTTTACATTCGACGGCATCCCACGGAGCAGATCGCCACGCGCAACCCAATTCCCAAGACAATGTCGGCCGCCCTAAATTAGAGGCATTTCCGGGTCATCTGCCAAACGATTCCGACATCCCCTCTCCCTCCTGCATCCACTGGAGATATTGAGCTCCTCTTCTTCCGATGAATAAGGTTTCGATCGGTATCACGTGGTGCACCCTCATCCGCTGTGCCCCCTCTCCCCCCATTCTAAATGGAACATCTCCACGATACAGGTTTTTCCCACTGCCGTCAACTGGCATTTGGAAGATTTGTTCCGACTTTCGATCTTTCTTTGCTGACCTCCTCCCCCAATCCCCTGTATGGCAATCTCACCTAGCCAGCCATTCGCGTAAGTGGGAATATTCTTGCTGGCACGTAAGACACGTCATCACGGGAAGATCTCGTGTGCAACTCAGAATTCCGGGCACATGGGGTTTCTTTCATGTCGTAATCGCTGTTCGGTAAGCAAGAGTCGTGCGGCACGAGTTTTTAAGAATCATTTGACTTTGACGGAATCGAACTCGTGGATATTCAATGGGTGAGTTGGAAAAGTAGAGATTACATGAGAGCAGTAAGAAAATGGCAAAAGAATTGTTGGTTCGAGTTAAGAACCTGGAACGTACAATTGCCATTGGAGATAGAGTTTTTCTTTGAAAAAGTTCCTTTTTCCTAGACTACTTCTGGATGCCAAAAGTTTATTTTTTTTATTTTGAATAAGTTAAGAAATCTATAAAAGCTATAAACAAATTCCTTTGGGAAATATTAATGTGCAAACTAATATACTTTTACGTTAAAAAGAAGATTAAAGTTTTTTTTCTCTTATTAAGGGTTCAAATAGTTCTCTAATATTTTTTTACTTATGAATACCAGCTGACGTAGATGATCTAACTGTCGATTTTTTTTGATATAAAAAAATATACGAAGAAGTAGTATTATAATCGCCAAGATTTTGCAGAAACTCCAATTTTCAAATCTCATGGTGTTAAAAAAAGTTCCCTTGCAGATTTTTTCCATCTGTCTATGAACACAAAAACAAAAAACCGCAGCCAGATAGAGCAAGGATAACTTAACTAAAAGAAACTTTAGATCAGTATCAAATCAATATTTCAGTCAAAGTTACCAAAGGCAGAAAGTTCTGTCGGTATTCGGACTTGTAACTATTTTAAAAAGTAAAAAGCTGGGTAAATCAAATTTCTTACATGGTTTTATCCTCTCCTTCTAAAATTTTTATCATATTTTAAAAGATTTCCACAAGTTCTATGTGTTTGCTAATCTATATGCTTATGAAGGGGTGCTTAAAAAAACGAAAGAATAAAATATTTTTAAGGTACCTTTCCAATTATTGACGCAAACATTGTAAATTTGTATAAAATTTAATGCAAAATCCTTCATTGGAAAAGGCTCAGAATACGAACTCGCTTTCTTCACTAAGCAACTTCGGTGTGTAATGAAACCTTAAACATACCATATTTTGAAGTCCAAAACGTTCGGTGGAACCGGTCCTTAGTGAAACTCAAAACGTCCGGTATTACGTAAGTATGAGCGTAGAGACCCCCAAAACATGTTTTACTACATAAGTATATGCGTAGTGAAATCCAAAACGTATTGTATTATATATTATATAAATATATGCATTGTGAAATACAAAATGTATTGTGTTATGTAAGCATAAACGCAATGAAATCGAAAACGCAGCGTGTAAGTACACATGCTCTAATTATTTTAATTTCTCGTTTCTTGAAACTGCAGAATATATTGAGAAATTATGAAGCAAATTCGAACAAAAAATGCGCCTTAAATTTAATTTAGGAGATTTTTTAAAAGAAAATTCTGCAAAATAGTAAAATTTGAGAGAATAGCTGTTAAAGATGTAAAACTGTATTAAGTCGTATATAAATGCAAATACAATAAAGATTAAACTGAAATCTGCTATGCATATTTCAATGTATCATGTCAGAACATCATTTCTTGAACGGCCCAGCATCACGCGTTCGTGCAAGATAAACTCTATTTTTATTCGTTTTAATTTCTTCATTGAATTATTAATTTTAGTATTGCAAACAATTATAAAAAACTTTATCTCGCATTGATTGTTTTTAAAAAAATAACATTTCCTATTGATTTTATTTCCTATAATCACGTGCTCAAAATGGCATTTTTGTAGGTTTTATTTGCTGTAGTCAGTGACTTATTTTTTTAAAAAAACAGAGCTTTTGTAAATGCATTGGTAATGCGATATTAAAAGCTGTTTTTTGAGATGCACATGCAGATATAGCATTTTTATTTTTCGCCAACAGATTTTTGTTGACGCCAGAAACCTCACCCCAAAAACAACATCATGTTCTGACATGATAAAAATCGTAGTTCCACAAAAAAAGGAAATCGAAACTCAAATACAAAGAAAAATAAAGACTTTCCAAACATTAAGAATAAGGAATAAAAAAAAGTTAATCTTAAAAACTGAATCTGATGTCGTCTTTATCTTGAGAACAACTGATGCACACAACTACAGTCTTTAAATTTTATTTCAAGTACCAAACCCACCGAAAGAAAATTACCTAAAGGAAAAGCATTTAACGCAACCGAACAATACTTGCGTCATTTGGAAATATAATCTTCAAGAAAAGACTGCGTCGAGACAAAAATTCTTTCAATTTTTATTGGTCATTAGCTGCTTTCACTTTTACGCGCCAAATAACTTCGTTGCTGCTGCTTTTGAATATTGCTGGCTCTTTTTGCAGAGAAATGCGTCATAAAATCATAATAATTGTAATGTTGGAGAGAATTTTTGGATTATGTTGCTCTTTAAATGCACTTTGGGCAGTTATTCAGAAATACTAAGATAATTAACTTCACAAAACAATAAATTGTCATAATGCTGCAGTTTTTTTTTTCATTAGGTTCATGGGTTATAAAGTGCTTGAATTTGTTTTATGAGTGATTGTTCGTTGTGGTTAGTTAAAAATAAAGGTCAGTGTCCCGTTCCAGTGAATAAGTAACAGAAATGCAGGGAATCTAACAATTGACGCATAATTACTTAGATTCGAATATGAATTTATCTATTGACATTTATAATAGGAAATAAAAGATTAATTTCTTATTAATAAAAATATTCGAATTTTTCATCAGTTAAGACAAAACACATCAACTTTTTATTATATTTCAGCAAAATTTCATCACATTTTAAACCAGGTGAATCACCTGCGATTCATAACTGCCTTAAAGGCCATGGTGTCATGAGTCGAATCTCGGCTTCAGCATCTGAGGGATCTAAGTTCGAGATCAGATTCCATAAAAGAATCAATGGACATTGAAGCTAAAAGTTCTCGATCTATTGAGGGGAAGAAATTTATAGAAAGTGATAACAGTTCAGGTGTCGTCCTCAAAACTTGGCCAATACTCAAAATTACGAAATGCATCTTAAATTAACCCTAGTTTTGCTTTAAAACGACCTACCTAATTAGATTACTCTATCTATATTGCATTTAAGATAGGGCTGAATTTAAGTCTCGTGAGATCTCGTAGGTAATAAAAATCTTAAAGACCGCTTTCTCTCAAAACTTTCAAAAACAAACATGTTTATAGGTTTTCATTTAATATTTTTATATGTAGTGTTAAGAACTAAAAAAATTACCTTCAATATGTCACATTTAAAAATTATATACGCGACGGAAATTTAAAAGTAATTTTGAACGAAATATGGCCGTGGCCGGGATAGCCTGGTTGGTAGGTCATTGGATACGCATTCCTTGAACTGCGAGTTCGAACCTGTCAGCCGAAGACTCTACGTATATGTATGTATGTGTGTGATGGCTGGTGTACTTTAAATCTTTCGAGGTTGCAAAGTCCATCATGTAGAGAGTAATACCACAAGGGGACTGGGTCAGAGGTGTTAGTTTTCTGTTCCACATCTAAATTACTATCTGTGGATGAATGAATGAAATGCTTGGATGAAGTTCGCCTCGTAAAAAGGGTTTGTGACGTTTACTGCACCCTCCAACCGTTGTAAAAATCGAAACACTAGAATAAAAAACAATAAAATCGAAAATTTTATATAATAGTAAAGCATTGCATATTTTTTTAAAATTATAAAATAACATAAGGCAATCAAATTAGAACTAATCAGGAACCTTACTAGAAAATATTCCAAAACTAATATAAACAATAAGGGATTTTAATTTGAATAAGTTCGATCGCGCAGCTTTTATAATTAAATTAAAATCCAAAATTAATACCGTAAAATATTCTGTAAGGCTAGGTATCGTCTAAAATTGAACCTATTTTGCCTGTTCTATAATGAGACCTTAATTTAATAATTAGTTAAGAAGAGATTATTTCATTCGATAGATGAATCAAATGGCAGCGAACGTTTAACTTTATCTAAATTATATCCTAAACTACTCAAAATGCATTATTTTACTTCGATTCGCAATTTTTTATTTTCATGGAATAGATTGGGAATTCTCTTTGTTTGTATAATTATAATGTACAGTTTTCTTCTCTAAGAATATACACTATATGTGTAGATTATAAATTCCTTATTTATTTTACACACTATGTTCAAATCTTAATAATGTATAATTTTTTTATTGGATATTACTATAAATTTCTATAAACTTTGTTCAAATTGTCAATCATCAAGAAAATACTTTTTATTCATCCACTCGAGTTCAAATACATTTTTTTAATTTGTAGTGGATGATACTTGATGCTAATACAGTTTTTTCAAATATTAATTCATTCATTAAATTTAATTAATACCTTAAATAGAGTTTTAGCAGTTTGTATTGAAAATATAATTCCACAGGCAGTAACTCAGTCGGTAAAATGCGAGTATTTCCGTATTTTTCACATGACGGTGTCTTGTGAAAATCAATAATTGTTTTATAAATTATTGACTGCAATTATTTAATGAAAGTAATTAAAATAGATATTTTCTTTATTGTCCTAAATAAAAATTGACTTAATAGAAATTGACTTAAATTTTGTATTTATATGACTTGTTCATTATTAATTTATACTTTTGTGGAGGAAGCACATTTTTTGATCAAAATTTTCTTTACATGAAGTAAATAGTATAAATTACGATTTCATTTTTTTTTCTATTTGCTCCTCGTATTTTTTTCTATGTTGTAGTGGATGGAAAATTTCGGTCACTAAAAATAAACTATCTGTTGATAACTAATTACTCAGTTTTATTTCTGATGCTCCTCTGGTTCAAATATTAGAAATCCCAACAAAACAAGTGCGTTGAACTCTTTTTCTTATTATTTGTACTTAATAAATGATGCTCTTTAATTTGTTTTAATAAATTATATATATATATATATATATATATA
>JAOUZG010002851.1:4797421-4820222 GCA_026289955.1 Argiope argentata | reverse complement strand
ATATATATATATATATATATATATATATATATATATATATAACTTGTACATCTGCATATTAGCTGCTGTTATTCTATTTCAAGACAAATTCATTCCAATTAAATAAATGTGTATTGAATGAATGGCAGATAAAATGATATGAGATGATTAGCCCAAAATAATGACGCAATCCAGAAGTAGATTTGTGTATACTTTCAGTTTTGAAAAATAAATTCTTCACATCGTTTGCTTAAATAACTGGAGACAGTAGGAATCTGGAAATGAAAGTAAGATGCCATAACATTTTTTAACTTTTATTATTTTTAAAAAATTCAAATTTTTAGGTAATCTGAATACACGCCTTGCAATAACACTGCGGAAGAAACAATCTTTGCTCTGACAAAGAGGTATTCGTGAATTTGTTATAAAATACTCAACCTAAACCAGCGAAAAAAAACAATAAACGTAAAATTATAATACATGTATTATTTTTTGTGTTTTTTCGTCTAAATATATTTATCAGTATACATCAAATCAAACATTAAGAAACTATTTTTGTTTGGAGTGCATTATAGTTTGCAATTTGTCATCAAATCCTGCATTTATCTGATAAAAGGGGTTCAGAATGTACTGGATTATAAATGTCCATTCATGTTTTGTATTCATTGAAATAGATTGAAATAAATACTTAAAATTATTTTTAAGGCGTTAAAATAATATCGAATTTTTGTGAATAATTTTGAATTAAAATGTTTTTATTTCTTCATTGACTTGAATAAGGAGGTTAATTTAAGATTAAGGAAATTAAATTAAGATTATTTGTGCTTTCTTCTGATATTCATTCTAAGTTGTACATTATGCCACAAACACACCTCTGTGTTCAATGTTATGTATCTCTTTATATGCAATTGTAACATGTGGAATCTTTTTAGAACTTCTTTTCCCTACCTCATGCTTTTTTGAGTCGCTGAATTCGGACAGAAATTTTGCCAGTAAGAAGAGTGGGGGTTTCAAAGCAATTCAAATCTCTGCCATACATATGGATTTGAAATGCATTAAACGGTTCTGAGAATGCAAAATGTTTTCATTTTAATATAGTATGAATATTTGAAAAGTGGAGTATCAACTAAAATAATAACGTTTAGAAATTTCTATTTCTGTTTTCTGCGGTCTTTTTTATAGTTTCAAAACTTACAAAATGTTGTGTAGCTAATTTTCATTAATATATAGCTTCAGATGTACCTTAAAATTTGGGATGGATCTCTTTTTAATAGTGATCTACTGTGAATCACCAATCATTCGTCACCTTTCCTTCCACGTCATTACATATAGAAGGTGGACAAAAATATGAAAATATCATGTATGAAAATAAAAAGGCGAGGCTTAGGGGGTTCACAAACTTTCCAAATACTCTTAAGTTTATATGTAGAGGAAAGGAGGAATAAAAGGAGACTATCACTACCCATTATATTCAAATCATGACATCTATGAAAGTGAAATTTCATCCCATAAGTTTGAAACGCTAGGATTCTATGACCATATAACGAGAACCTTACGTTTTGGAATTAAAATGATTTTTTTTAATATTTTATCGCTAATTTAATTAAAGCTGCCTGGCATGAAATATTTGTATGTCTATATATCTAAGCATAATATATAGACATACAAATCGAGCTTAAGACCTCATTATGCTGCAATGTTTCTACAGAATCGAAGCGTCATTTTTTCTTCTCCATGAGCACGAATGATTGCAGTTCCAAGGTCTCTGAAAATAACAGATAGCAACTTTTCCACTTTTTTTCTAAAAAGTATCTTCCAATACAATCTAAGGGCCTGGTGGAAAGCTCCAATTTTTTAAAGCTTCAGACAGAGACGGAGAAAAAATGCAGCTCCCCGTAGTCCAGAAAAAGCCATTTCGATTTTCCGCGTGGTTGGTCCGTAATCCGTGGACTCTTTAATCTCCGGATCCATCCCAAGAACAGGGCAGCGGAGCAGAATGGACTTTTTCGCAGACGGTTAGTCGCCCGCCAATTATTGTTTTTCGGCTCCCGCGTCCTACTTCGATAGGGGTTGGCAGAAAGAAGCGGACTGACCGCTGGGCAGGAAGTGGTTGTTGGGGTGAACTCATTTTTTTATTATTGAGTTCATCGATCATAAGTCATATTTTTTTTTAAAAAAAAAAGAGGGGATAGAAAGCGCTTATCACGTGTATTAGATTTCAGTTCTTTTTTTTCTTTTCTTTTATTTATTTATTGGACTTACTTTATCGCTAGCAGAAACTTTAGATTTCAGATTTTTTTTTAATTCTTTAAATTTTATTGAAATGATTGTTTTAGAATAAAACTATTCAAAATCCATAATGCTCAGTTTTGTATTTTCCGATTGTTTTGTATTTTCATCTGTATATTTCCCCCCTTCATGTTTATATAAAATTCTTTCATTACCGCAACATTATGATCAAGATCATGGTTTGGGGCTATCTCTGTCAGAACTCGAGCAGTCTTCCAGTGATAAACTCTGACATATTGTTTTTGTTACTAATGTCACTTTCCGTGGACAAGCGTACTAATGGTAATCAGCGAATTTAAGCCTACTGAGCATCTCTTGTTCCTCAATAGCGCCAACTGGAGCCAAGAGTACGAATTAGCTACTGCATGCCTCACATTTGTTTGAACGGGGGGAATGATATTCACAGACCTCGCGGGTAGAACACAGAAGAATAACCATGCCCTAACCAGGACTCGAACCCGGGATTCCAAATTACGCGGAAGAAGAGCTATCCCTAAGCCAGGACGCCGGCAATTTTAACATATTCTTTCAATTAATAAAATGTTTTAATATATGTTTGATTTAGGAGTAAAAGTGGAAAAAGATTCAAAGGTTAATTAAAACTCTTAAGTTATTTTGGGACTCAAAAAAGAAAAAAAAAGTAAACGTCCATGTTTGGTATTGAGAATGTTTTATTTCATGTTGAACTAAATGTGTTATTTCAAATAAGTCATTGACATATAATATAAAAACTATCCATATAATTATGAACTTACTTAATTAGAATCGAACATCCCGTAAGAATTTAATTAAAATGAAATATAGTATTCAAAATGTCTGAAACCAGGATCTAAGTTACATGACTAAATATCATAAATACGGTTTACTGTTATTGCTGTACTAATGACGTTATCAACAATTGCTATAATAAAAGTTTGTTTATCAAAATTAGTGTTCAATATTTAAATAATTCTGTAAAAAATGTCTAATAATTATCAAGTATATTTCAGTTTCTAAAATGGTATTGCTTTAATACTCCTTCGTCGAAATATTTGCAAAAAAGTACGAGATCTGATAATTCAGTGAAATTGATCTTCAATTGATGTGAAATATCATTGAGATGCACTGAGAAATGAAAGCACTTTGTATTTGGTTTAATAGTGACCAATTATTTTTTATAATTATGGAAAAAAATTTCAGAAATGAAATTGGTATTATTAAAAAGCTTTTTTTTTCAATTATAGTAGGATATAAAAAATTTTTTGTATGATATAGTTTGATCCAAAGTGATAGCCATAAACAGCTAAATTTCAATTACTTTCTGACCAACCAAATACTATTAACTATTACAACTATTTTACTTTTTTTTACTCTAATGTTTATCTTTCTTAAATGATAAATGCCCAAACTGATCTTGAAATAAATTCAGGAGGGTAAGAGGATCAAATTAACCCTTATAATCACATTCCCGCGATATTTTTCATTTATTTAAATATAGAAATGGAAAAAATTAATTATAAAAACAAGAAGTTAATATTTTTAGAAGATAAAAAGAATTTTTTTTTCATTAGTTTTATTGTTTTTATAATGGCAATACTTATTCCTTAAATACTTACTTTTCATCCTTAGTTGTCATTATCAACCAAAAAGTTTCTATTTTATCTTTAATATATGTTTAATGATATGTTTTGGGTTAAATCATAAAAATTTGAGATAAAGTAGTTTTTTAATCAAATAATTGTGAATTTTTTTTTAAACTTTCAGTGTTTTTTACAATTATTATTTTCCGTGTATTGCAGAAATTTATTCAATTCATCCATATTCCATGAATTATATTTGAAAAATAATAAAAGAACGAGGAAAATGAAATGCTATCATTCTGCGTAAGGATTAACTCTTATGCAGAAATGGCGTGTCGAACATGTGCATCAAACTACAGAATAGTTTAATAGTTAAATGTTGTATTTAATTTAAAATATCAAATCATTTTAGAGTTGTTGTTGTTCTCGTGTTCCGCTTTACAACAGAAGGAGGGGTGCAGTAGCTTCTAAAAGTATGAGCAGCTGAGCACCCGAGAATGGAAGACAGATATCTAGCTCACACACTTCAGAAACCCATTTTATAGGGCGGACTTCATTCATGAATTGCATTCATTCATCCACAGATCGTGATTTAGATCAGGAACATAGAGATCTCTGATCCAGTAACTCCCCCTCCCGTGGAATGAGTCTCTACATGGAGGACGATAAATGTAAGGTCTATCACACATACAAGGAGTCTTTGGCTGGCGGGTTCGAATTCTCAGCTCAAGGGATGCGAATCCAACTCCCTACTAATCAGAGTATCCCGTCCCATCATTTTGAAGTAAAAATATCGTTTAATACGTAATGGACACCTTTAAGTGTTTGACTTGTTTTGTCAAATCCTAATGAGTATAATCATAAATATATAAAATGTTTCACTTTGTTAAGAATTTAAATAAAGTTGACGCTCACAGTGAGTCGAACCTTGCAGATTTCTATCAAACAATTCATCCGTTTTTCCCTTAACTTTAAAATATGTTGATGCAAGGTTTGTTTTGAAGGTTTGAGTATACCAGTTGATGGCGGTAGATATTGAAGCTGTTTCCGCTATTGTGGTATTTTCTTATTCCAATGACCCAATAAAAAGATGAGACAT
Organism: Argiope argentata; assembly: GCA_026289955.1. Taxonomy (NCBI): domain Eukaryota; kingdom Metazoa; phylum Arthropoda; class Arachnida; order Araneae; family Araneidae; genus Argiope; species Argiope argentata. The sequence continues at coordinate 4,815,296 of JAOUZG010002851.1, read as the reverse complement.
AAATCTGATTTAGTAGAGACAAAAGGGCAAGTGCTGAAATTAACCATGCAATTATGTTAATTCTCTTTGGTGGGGCCCCGGTTGCCTGGTGGTAAGGTGTCGGTTTGAGGGCCCTCAAGGTTTCAGGTTTGAGACCCGATTCCACCGAAGGACCGTCGTGTAAGGGGGATCCGTTGCACGTTTAATGTGTCCGGGACAATATTATCCCGTTGGTGTTGTGGAGAGGAGAGTGTCATCTCAGGCGTCGTCCTCGTCATCTGACCGTGGTTCAAAATGACGAGGTCCGTCCCAAAATAGCCCTAGTGTTGCTTTGCAGTGAGATGTTAATATAACTAGACTAGACTAATCTTCTTTGAATGAATTGATCTGAAGGAAGTCTATTTTTGATTCAAGTGTAAAAACCACCAGATTAATGTTCGACGGTCGACAATGAAAATTCGTTGGTCTAAATCTTGTCAAATGGTGCTACAAACTCAGAACCATTTTGTGCCTTCTTAATTCCACAATTCAAATGATTGAAATTGACGAATTTATCGTCACGCGATTTGTAAAACATATGAATGATGAAAACGTTTCAATTATACTTTTGGTACGGTTTATGCAGAAGGATCAGAGGACTATAGGTTCAAATTTAAATTGAATCCAATGGAGATCCACCGTGTACCTGGATCTATTACATCTTTAATTTGCTGTTGTGGAAGATGCCTCTTGATGAAACAAACAAGTTTGTAGAATGCCGTGACAGTTCTGATATCTTTCTTGTTGTCATGGACCACTTCAAACTTAAGACATCCAAATGGAAACATTTTTTTATTGTAATAGAGACAGCAAAGGCAACTGTTTAGTTTCAAAACCCAGTTTTCAGATTAAGTTAATATAACACTTTAAACTTTTTTTTTCAGTAATAATATTAAAATTAAATTAGTCGCCTTTTTTCGTTATCTGTTCTGATTATCACTTTCTATTCGATGATGTGATTTCCTACTGATTTAATTAGGATTCTATTTAATATTTGAAGTGATTACGAATTATGTATAATTTTTGTATCAAATTATAGTTCAAAGATTCAATTTCATCTTATATATCCAAGAAACTTTATTTCGGTGGAGTATTGGCATTATAATCATTGTATTAATGGCATTTAACCATGTCAACTAATCTTAATGATATACTTCCGATCACAGAAAAAGAAAACTTTGTTTTAGATCATACTTATACTGTAACCAAAGATAATAGTTTTGCTATATTTGCTATATATATGAAGAAATTAAGCAACGTGTAAAACGTGCGAAATCACTCTAGTTATTGAAGTTAAGAGCATTTACAAAGTTTCATCCTGCGATATCTCTGGAGAGGTGAGAGTGCTGGCTTGCAGATGATATTTTATGAACTATATTAAGATTAGGAACAAAATGGATGAAGCGTTTTTGTTGTGTGACTGTCATAGGTTTGCTCCCCCATCGAGAATGCATAACGGAGAAGTACTTTCAAGATTTATCTCTGAAATGTGGTATGATGTCTATAGTTCGCCATCGATGACATATGGAAGACAAATGACCTTTCATGAAAACTAGCGAAATCCGAACAGTGGGGGAAACTAGGAGACTGATTATTCTACTTTAACCCGTAATTATTATAAATATATTGTCACATTCTAGATGAGGACTCGGTGATCTAACCCTTAGAGCACTACTCTAACATGCGAAGAGGACCGACTTCAAATCCAAAAACGATTGTTTGCCTTTATTTCCTTTATTTAAAGTATCTAAATTTAATATATGTAAATATTCCAGCTGATCGAGTGCTCTAGAATATTCCACCAGGTATATAAAAAGTTTATAGCTCCAGTGCTGTCAGTGTAAAGTATTGCAGCAAAATAAATCTGCTTAGATATTGCACCTTATTATCATGTCAGAACATGTTTGGGGGATAATTTTTTTTGGCGTCAACAAAAATTCGTCTGCTAAGAATAATTTTATTATCTGCGCGAACATTTCAAAGAAATCAGCTTTTAATAACGCGTTACCATTGTATTTAAAAAATAAGTAAATAACTACTGCAAATAAAATCTAGAAAGATGTCATTTTGACCACGTGATTATATGAAATGAAATAAAAAGGAAATGCGGTTTTTAAACAATAAATGCGAGACAATGTTTTTTGGATCGTTTGCAATACTAAAGTAACTCATTCGACGAAACCATTAAAATGAATGAAAATATAATTTAACTTTCACGAGCACGTGGTGCTTGGCCGTTCAAGAAATTAGGTGCTGACATGATGCATCGAAATATGCATAGCAGATTTTGTTTTAATCTTTTATTTTTTTTTATTGAAGTTCATTTGTACGAGACAATAAAAATAAGGATAAAATACATCTTGCAATTGAATAGCTAAAAACCTTACATTTTTTATTATATACTGAGGAAGCAACATATACCCGAAAAAGTATTATAATTGCTTTTCATAATTAATATTATTCTATTACGTATATGTTTATATATTAACACACTAAAACCTGTATGTTAAGATAAAAATAAAAACCCTTTTTGTTATAATATTAAAATATTTTAATTTCCCTCGGTATTTAATGCGTGCAACTCGAGCTATTTTCACAGAGAACAACGAGAAAGTAACATTAATTACATAATTGATGATGTCTCTGCGACGTCACAGCAGAAGCAGCCATCTGTACACTTCTGGATATTAATTATTCTCGAGAGAGGATGCTTCATAAAACGGACGTCTTATTAGGGAAGCGAGCGACATTTAAGAGGCACTGTCACATTCCGTCTTATGGCTTCCGAATGCTCCGAGAAGTAATTATCATTGCGTTTAAATTCGGTTACTCGGCTAATGGCATTGATTAAAGAATCGTTGTATTTATGGTTAGAAGTGACGTCAAAAATAGCTTAAAGAATCTATTATCTGTGAATTACTTTTCATGGTAATAAGTCTTGACGACTGGATTATAATAGAAATGGGCATTTTATTATAGATGGAAATTCTCTCTGAATGCATTTTATTTTCTGTGATTTACCTAATTCTTTAAATAAAATTTATTTTAGAAAATGGTAGAAATAAATTACCCACATTTTACATTGATCATAATATGACGTTCCACTGAATAAAGTAGTTGTAAAAAAGCAGGTTATCAATCGGTTTTAAAGTGCATGGGTAGAGATATTATCATCGATGATAATGGATCATGCATAGTGTCAGATTCAGACATAGCTAAAAGAAAATATGGATCTATTTCGCGAGAATATTTCAATATTCTATTTAAAAGTTTATTATGCAACTTACGATATTTGTTCACTGGATAAATTTTGGTGAGCCCCTCCCCCCATGAAACTTATCTGTAGGGTTTCGGGTTCGAAAACCGATTCAACCGAAGAACCGTCGTGTAAGGGGATCTGTTGCGTGTTAAACATGCCTGTTCTCGCAGGTGTCGTCATCGTCATCTGATCTGAATTCAAAATTACTCTACAACGGGACGTTAATAAAACTAAACTAAAGATACGTTCAACAGCTAAAGTAAATACTGTCTCAACAAAAAGGCGGAAGCCATATAAAAGCCTTATGGATAAAATGGAAAAGAAAAAATACAGTGTCTTAGATGAATCTTTTGGAATGAATTCGAAGTAAACATTCAAAAATCTGTTCGTTATTCATACAAATTTCAAATGTTAGTTTGTTCCACTAAGCCTAGATTATATATTTTTATCTGGTAGATGTGTTTTGCTTGTTGTTATGTTTGCAATTCCATGATCTATTTCAAAATTAATTTGTTTGGACATGCGAAAACACTACAATAAGCTTTTGGATGAAGTTGCATACTTATCTTTATTCTGTATAAATAACATCTTTAAATTCCAAGATATTTTTATAGATAATGTGTTTTACCATCATATTAAGGTAAAATTTTATGCAAAGAAATCGATTGATATCGTTTGGGACAGCATAATATTGTATATAATCCATTTATAATAACGTTATCTAACACTATATTATCAAAGGATTTTTTGTGATAAAACTATTTCTAAATGAAAAGTTTCAGAAATTTTTAATTGTCAGATACATATGTACAGCAACAAACAAAATATAATTGTTCAGTTGGTAAAAAATTTGGACGATATAAGTGTCTGTTATGAAAAACTGCTTTACATTAATCAAAATATATATAACTGAATATTAGTTTGAACTTTATGTAATTCCACTCGTCTGGATGAATTAGAACGCATGTGCTCTTTGTCACCCAGAAAGATTAAATAGGCTATTAAAAAATTGCTACCCTCATCTAAATACAAAAAATATATAGAGTTTCAAAAAAAAAATTCTCACTTCTATAATTTGAAGAACATAACATCGTACAGAAACTAGTTTTACAGCGCTTAAAATTGAAAATAATAATAATAATAATAACGTTCAAAGATAGCAATTTTCTCAGCACTTTTATCTAAATACATAAAACAGGGTTTCAAAAAAGTTTCATTTTTTTCTCCTCTGTAATTTCGGTAACTTAACATCATACAGAAGCTAGTTTTACAGCGCTTAAAATTGAAAATAATAATAATAATAATAACGTTCAAAGATAGCAATTTTCTCAGCATTTTTATCTAAATACATAAAACAGGGTTTCAAAAAAGTTTCATTTTTTTTTTCTCCTCTGTAATTTCGGTAACTTAACATCATACAGAAGCTAGTTTTATACCTCTTAAAATTAAAAAAATTAACGTTCAATGTTAGCAATTTTATTTTCAAACGATCATTATCCTGATTTTTTAAAATTCATTTTTTAAAAATTCCTTTTAAAAAAATCTTTAAAAAAATTGATTAGTTATAAAAATTATTTTTTTAATTCTTTTTTGATGAAATATTAAATCTAATTTCTTATTCAATCACATCTATTGTTCATTTATTTTAGCCATTGTTAAAACTCGTTTCTTTCGGATATTTTCCTTTTAGTTTTTAGTTAGTAATAGTAACACTTTTTGATTGTTGTTTAGTGAAATAAGGATAGTTGGAAGAATGCAGGAAAATAAATGCATTAGTGGAGGATACAGTTTACCACTATTTAAAGGAATTCATAGAAATCTACCTAACATGGAAAACATCTGCAAGTTGAGAATAATGACTTGAGTTCTGTTCTGATGGCGCCAGGTAATCTTAGGACTCTAATAGACATGATGTCAAAAATTGTCAGTTTTTTTGTCAACTGTTTGAAAGTTTGTAGAGGAGCAGGTGGTCAGTATTTGACCACTTTGAGGCCAATTATCTAGAAGGGAATATCAGTGTGATAGACTCGGTCAATGTAAGGATGCACAATGCTAAATACCACAGTCGGCCTCAATAAGTCCTGTCGTTACTGCTGCGTTCAGTGGCGGCGGGGTGGTCGGCTGTACACAAGAAAGGAAATGAGACTTAGTTTTAAAGATTGCCTTTTAAAACGGATGCAATTACCTTTTTTCTCTACTTGGTGTTTTTATTTTCACTTGATGTTTTCATATACGTTAATACCTTTGCATTTATAATTTGAATAATTGGCATACCGTAAGTCTTTTTAGTTTTCGTTTTGTTTTAGCTTGAACATGTATAATATTAAATTTATTGTAAACTAATTATTTTTCTATGTCATTCATATGCAACGTATTTAAAAAGCAGTCGTAATGTCATCTTGCTATTTTAATGACCAACCGTTTCACCCGCGTTTATTTGTGCTTGGTGACCGTACGAAAGCAGAAAACAGCTTTCGAAATCCTATATTAGTCTCATAAGACGTTTTTGGAATCCCACTTGTAATTAGTTATAATTAATGAAACACTGCTCTTAAGTTTTCTGATAAAAGCTATTCTTAATTTCGGCGTAAATGTGTAAAAATTACTTGGGATTTCCTTCTACAACTTGGCAAATAACTGATGGGAAGAAATTACATTCTCCTCATACAGTCAGTTATATTTGGTCTTAAAGAAATTAAAGTTAAGGGTTGGCATCCTTTAGCATTTTACTAGTGAGATTAATAATCGTAAGCGGAAACAACTTTAAGAAAGGTATTTTGCTTTCAAATGTTTAATACTTCCTTGAATTAATGGTGCATTACCTAAGTTTGGTTTGGTTATTTTAACTTCCCTTGTAAAACAACATTAGGTCCCTTTTGGGACAAACCTTGTAATCCTGAACAGCGATCAAAAGACGAGGACGATGCTTAGGCTGGCTCTTCAAACTTCCACATGGATTTAACGTGAACCAGATTCACCTATATGGCGGACATATTTTGGACACCACCCCAAAATCGCAATTTTACCACCAAGTCATCACGCTCAATACAAATTCAATAATACACGTCATAATATCAATTGCTGCGAAAAATATTGTCCAGTAACAAAATTCAAAGTGTTAAAATATGCAACAACGTTAAACCAAAAAGAAATTGCAACAGTTTTAAAGTTAAATAACTGATAACTTACCAAAAGATCCTATATTATTAAATTTTAAAAATGTGAACATTTTGGAATTTAACGACTTAAATTGTTTTCTTCAATTTTTTTTCTCTGGCATAGATGCGATTAAATAATAAAATTGGGTTTAGTATTTCGGCAAAAAAATAATCTTTATAATTACATTACTATTGTTTTAAAATATTGATTAAAAATCTAAAAATATCTGCACAGAAATGATACTGATGACATTAAAAAAATTATTTTATTTTACTTCAGTGCAAAAATAATTTATGCGGGATGATACGCTCGGTAATTACAGGGGGAAATTTTAAGATAGTTTAAATCTCATTTCGTTCTTTTTAGAAGATCGCAGAATTTTTTTTAAATCCTTGTTTATCTCTCTCTCTGCTGAGGAAAATGTGTGCCAAATTTCGAATCTGTCTAGGACTTGGGAATTTTTTAGGATTCAAACAAACAAACAGGCATATAGTTTGCTTGTTCCGAAAAATAATTTGTAAAATTTAAATGCCCATTGCCTGTATTAAAAAATAAATTAGAAACTATCTGCTTTGCTTGGGAGGTTGAAAAAAAGGAAAATTGAAATATATTTTAAAACTTTTATATATTGGACAACTTTTCTTAATAATCAGGAAATAATTAGATATTGTTCATTCAGGTATATGCAGGTATATATTCCTTAGGTTTATGCAATTTTGGATAGGAATTTTATTCAAAATTTCATTAAAAAATATATACACATTTCGTATAAATACCACCTACCAAATATCATCGGTCTAGCTTGAAGAAAACTTGAATTATCGTGTTCACAGAGCAGCACAGACACGATTCCAAAATATATGTTCTAACTGACTCTGAGAGGTTTGAAATGCAGAAATGTGTCAATATTTCGAATTCGGGTTTTCTATCATTATAATACTTTCTCTTCGCATATTTAATATATAAAAAAACCATAAATATGCAAAAATTAAATTGGATTACTAAATTTTTTGTTTTAAATTGATTAATAACTAAAACTGTTGAAGGTGTAAGAAGCGAAAATAATATAATTCTGTTATTATGGGAAACGCTACGACTTCGATTAATTTTTTATCAGAAACTAATTAACATTTTGTAAACACTTACTGCCAAATTTATTAACTAGAAGCACCAACGTTCTCCGTTGAAAATCGTTCTTAATATATTGTTAGTATTGTTGCTCTTGTTCCTTATGGCACTTACCATGGACAAGTTAGCTGAGGTAGTCAGTGATTTAAGTATAATCAGCGTCTCTTGTTCTGTAGTAGTGCCAACTAGGGCCAAGAGTACGACTTTTGCTACACATTCGTTTGCACAGCCCATTTTTACGTGAGGGTACATTCACACACTTCACAGATAGAACAACCCTGCCCGAACCGGGACTCGAACCCGGGGGGTGCCCAGATCACGGGGAAGACGCTCTACCCCTGTTCCAGGACGCCGGCATTGTTCAAAATGGATAATACTGTTGCTTTTTATTGCTAATTTAACATACTTTATACTATCGGTATTTTATTAATATATGTTATATTGTAAATTTATATATAAATTTGCTGTCACGTCCCAAGCACACGATTTACACTATTATTTACATTATTTTCAGTAAAATGTGCTAGACGATTCATTTATCTAGTGTTAAAAACTGCATTATATTAAAACTTTGCACTCTGATGGGGTTTCTGACTCACCATTCAAGACTGGGCATCGTTTTGACGTTTTATTTATTTATTTTTCAAATTGAATTGTTAAAAACACCTACATAATATTTAAGAGATGTAGATTCAATTTTCAAAGAAATTCGACTTAAAAAAATTATGTATATTTATTTTCATATCAATAAACAAATCTTTGTATGAGATGAATAATTTTTCACTTGATTATGCTTCAGAGTGCAAAGGGTTAAAGATTTAAAATCTGAGTTTTTCTCCAAGCATTCTCTAACACACAAGCATACACATTCCATATTTAAAACATGATAGTCTGCATAAAATCTTTTTAGCTACTAGTTAAGCCAGACCTCTTGCGGAATAAAGGACGTCTGATATTCTCCGAAACAACAAATCATTCGCTACATTTCGCCGTTATTTTCCGGCTACTGGTATTATTTATTCATTATACCTTTTCATATGCATTATTTGCTTTGTAAAAAGACCTCTGCGCTCACGTTTTTGCTTCGGATTCGTGAACATTCGAGCTGGTTCTCCCACAAACAGTAGTTTGAGGGGCTCTTGGTAACGTGGTTTAATTAACCAAAGTGGTCTTCTGCGCTAAAAACTGTGCAGAGAAAAATTAGAGCCAGTCTCCTACCAATTAGGCATTTTCGCTTCTGGTTTATTCAATTACAAAAAGAATTCGGTTGGCGGGGTTGGTAAAATTTCCTGTTTCCAGGGCATGCGTTCGGCTGCAACAGGCTGTTCCGCAATTTAATCAAAATAACATTTATCGCCGTCAAACCTTTTTCCTGCATTACTTACGAAATGAAGTTTCCACAGAAAACTTCAGGGATTAGCGGCGATATATTCAAAAGAAGGCAAATATTTGCAAATTGAATCCTGCAGTTTATTTTTAAAGTAACGAAAGTTGTTTGTGTCCCCCCAATGGGTGGGGCCGTTGCTATTACTGTAAGTGAACGGTGCCGATATAGAAATAGTATTTTCTTTGCTGTAAAAAATACAAGATAGATACGAAGGTTTGGATATAGTTTGCTGACAGTAGGAAGAACAAGTAATATAAAAAAATATTAAGTCAATTCCTTCTTTGGTCAACAGAGAAAATTTTTATTTCAGTTACTTTTTATTAAATAATTACAATTAATATAAATAATTTATCAAAAAAGCATTGCATGTTTCATTCTTGCGAAAATCATTTTCCTCCTTTATGCAAAAAATATTGAAATCCGTGCATTTTACCAATCAGGCTATTGCCTATTGATTTCAATTTACATTACAAACTGCTATTTAAAGAACTAAAAATTAATTAAATTTAATGAAATATTTGAATAAACTGTATTAAAATCTTCATTCAATATTAGTTTTAAAAAATGTCTTTAAACTCGGGCGGATGAATAAAAAGTATTCTATTGACGACTGAAAATTTGAACAAGATATATAATATAGGAAGAATGTGAACTAACTGTAGGAATTGAAAGACTTCTTTCCACCAATTTCTACTTCTTAAATAATTGTAATAGATTTTAGAATGAACTCAATTGCTAAAAAGGTGCTATGCAATCTGAAATAATTTAATTTAAAAAAATGCAAATATGCTTCTGATATTTAATATTTCGTACTATCCAGAAATAATGATTGTCTTTAACTTGAATGAAACTTAATATACATGATTTGCTCATTATTCTTTCAACACTCTATTTTAAGCATCAGATTTAGATTACAATTAAGTTTTGTATTTTTTTATATTTTTATACCTATTGTGTTTAGTGTTTGGATGAATCTTCCTACAGAAATTGTCCTGATATTCGTTTCCTTGTGTCATTAGAAGCGTGATTGTTCACGTAATCTGTCGAAATTCACGCTGCCATTCATGATGTTATAACTTCCTTTAAAATTTTCATTAAAATTGCATCGATTAATTGATAAAATATGTTTATTCAGTGTTAAATAATAAAGAAAAATCTTACAATTATATATATTTGAGGAAACGATGAAAAAGGTGATGAAATAATGCATAAAAAGATTCTCAAAACTTAAGGGGAAGATTTTTTAGAGCTATTAAATTAAGATAATATTTAAAAAATTTAAAACTTTAAATGGATTTTAAATTATTTTGAGAAATAATATTTTTGGGAACTATCCACTCTTAGTATCACAGGGAACAGCAGAGGTGGAAAATGCTAAAATTTCATTTAATTTTCAAATGCGATTAGAAAAATCGCTCCGATTTACATATTTCCTTCCTCTAAAATATATTTGTGCCGAATTTAGTACTTATAAATCTAACAATCTAGTTTCTAGAAACCCATTGTGTACACGCATATTATAATTGATACAGACAGAGACTTTATGTATGTATTTTGAACCCTTTTGTAACACCAAAAATAAGATTTTTGATTATACTTCTAAATTATGTGGACTGCTGTTACATTTGGGTTTGGTTTCGTTCAAGTTAGTTATAATAACATCCATTTGTAAGACAACTCTACGGCTATTATGGGGTGGATCTCGTCATTTTGAGCCGTGGGCAGATGACGAAAACAACACCAGAGCTGACACCCTCTCTTCACACTACACCACAAAAGAGGGAGGAGTTTGGTCCTGACGGACTTAATGTGCAACAGATACCCTTACACGATAGTTCTACGGTGGAACCGGGTCTCGAACTTGAGATCCTACGGTTCACAAGCCTAGACCTTACCCCCGAACCATCACGACCCCTGTTGCATTTGGGAAATAACGACGAATTTCAGACTCGAAACTGAAGCTTACTAAAAGCAGAGTCGGTAAGTTGACTTGATGACGATTAAAAAATATCAAATACTTCTTCACAGGTTCGGGTATTTTCCTCCTCCCCTGTAAAGGTTTCAAAATTATGAGATTCATCTCAAAATAGATTGCTTGAAAACAGGGTGTAAATAAAATTAAATTCTTATGCTGAATATGCTCTATATGTTTGCTCTTATCATTTTATAACAATTTTCATATTTAATTCCCTGACATTAATGTCATAATTGCAATATTCATTAATATCTTTTGATCGCATATATTTTTCTGCCTGCTTTTACCAATATTGCCTTATTATTATGTATTCTCCTTTAAGAGCAGATGCGTTTTTTTAAAAAAAACTCACTTAGAACTGGGCCATCGTAACTGGTATTTCGTCTCGAAGTCTCGTGATTGTTTCAAACCGGTTTAAACTGGTTAATGACTTAAATTAAAGAAAACAAATAATGACTTAAAAATTAATAATGTTCTCACATGATAACTTGAAATTTGTGATCGTAAATTTCCTTTTCCTTTTTTATTATTGCTATTTTATAAAAATTTTTATCTCTCTTAATCTTCTGTTTAAAATCATTTTTCTTCCCATACAATGAAAAAATAATTGAAAGATTCGAACCCTTATTCCTGTATCAAATTAAGATAAACCTTTAAGGAGATTTTTTTCATCTACATTTTATTTGTAGAATTTACCTAAACTATGTTTAACTACATAACAGAAATAAAACGAATACAAAAAAAATCTAATATCTTGGCTACGCGGTAAACATATTAATGTATAATTGAAGCAATGAAAAAGGCAATTTGTAAAATAAGTCTTAATTTTTTTTCTTGAAAAATTTTATGTTTAGAGAAAAAGCAGCAGAGAAATAAAATCTATAGGATTAAAAAGTTAATGTTTTTGAATTTTAAAGATATTCTGAAAAGGTTTTTGAACGATAATATGATCCACCGTTGTAGAGGCAATGGTTTAGACTGTCCGGTAATGTTTAATCAAAATATCAATATAAAATTTTCAAATTCCTATCTTTATGAATATTTACTAACATAGGGATAATTATCAACTACACTTTGCAATAGTCCGGGAAAATCTGGTTGGTAGAGAATTGGATTCGTATCCCTTGGATTATAAGTTCGGACCCCACAGACCGAAGACTCTCCGTGTGCGTGATTGCTGGCGCAAATATAAATCGGTCGGGGTCACAAAATTCTTCTTGTCGAGACCATTCTAATTGGGGATACTGGTTCATGGATGATCGTTCTCTAATACAGGTCTAAATTGCAATTTGGGAATGAAGTCCGTCCGTAAAAAGTTATGTGACGCGTAAGTTGCTAAAACGAACTCTTGGCCTTAGATGGCGCTATTAAAAAACAAGATACTCTCTCTCGGATTAAAATCGCTGACTTTGTCAGTGGGCTTGTCTGTAACTTGTGCCATTAAAAACAACAACTTATTTGGTAATTTTAAGATCAAACATTCTTTCCTCTGAAGTGTTTTGCCCAATTTTTCAGATATGTAAATATCATGTAGCTTATAAACCTAATGAGGGTAAAAAAGGCAAATCTTTCAAATTTAAATTCAGGGTTATAATTCGCATCCTTCAAAAAGTCATCACACAATTATGCTTTGCTCGGGCTCGCGTATTTTGAAACAAACATTTCTAGATACATAATACTTAAAAAATTTGTAAAACAAACATAATCAAAAAACAAAAATAATACACGTGCAAAAATTATTTGAAAGTATTTATTAAAATCTTATAATAATACATAGTTTAAACGTATTAACCCTATTCAGAGCTAAAAACATAATTTCGAAAACCATAAAAATTATAATTTAGTTTCTTTTTTTAATTTCCTACTTTGTGCGTTATTTGTATATCTTCACAGAAGAGGACTTTAATTTGATTTTTCTTATATTCTGCTTAAAAAAATGCATAATTTATTACTGTGCTAAAAAGAGTTGCGGTGTTTCTTTTAATATTTAAGTTTTAGAAAGTTTAAGTTGCAATTCACTTGTTAATGCAATATAAGAGGAATCGTTTAAATATTAAAGAAAACAAGGTATTCAATCACAAAATAATCAGATGCATAGCATGGTTCTCAGTACAAAAATTTCTTTTACTGATTCATTTCTAGCAATATCACAATTTCCATATTCTCTATTCAACCCAGATTACCAACGCTGTTATAGAGAAACGTTGAATATCACTCACGTCAAAACATAATTATTTTGTGTAGCAGTTGCAATCGCTAGAAATGGTCAGCATTTAGTGACATACGACATGAACATAACATGATTAATTTTTATAAATTTTGACGTATGACATTTTGATATAATATTGATGTTATTGTTAATGTCCTAGTCAAATACCAACCTATTCAAAGAATTTATATCACTCAATAAGATCTTTGATTAATCTTATAGAATGCGTTAGAATTATAGATTTAATCAATAAATAGAAATTACTTTTAAAGACAACTGAATAACAAGAAAAAAATTACACTGATTATTATTACATCCGTTCTCACAATTTTCCTTGCAGTATTTAAAATTGGTTAATATATTTTTAAAGAATTTAGTTTTACCCTTGATAAATTTACTTTTACCCTTTAGTTACCCCTTGATATTCAGCTTAATTAAGAAATTGGGCTTGCTTCGTGTTAAAAAGAATTTTTAGCCTATAACATCGATTGTTTTACAAAGAACATTGTTTGCCTCATCTTAATAAGCTATGATTACGGCCAAACTTCTCTGATATTATGGAAATGGGGATATCAAATACACATAAAATAAATCGTAATAAAATTTAAATGTTAAATAAGTTCATTTATACGTGTTTTATAAAAAATGTAATTGTTTTAAAATTTGTAATATTATATTTACTAGTAACCTTATCATTTCATTTCGTTTACATTTTAAGTTATCCTTGCCTGCATTTAGGTTCGATTATTTTCCTTCTGCTAGAATTATTGAGTCGAGGCTTCACACAGCTATCAAGGTATTAATGCCAAAATTTATCTGATCTAAATGTTGAGACGGTATAGATAATACATTATTATGTATTACTAAAAATGATGTATTACTAATAGACAAAATGTCTCAATTCTGAAAATTAAAACCATGATATCATTTGACACAGTTTTTAATGCAAAAAGTGTTGTAATTGGGAATTTAAAAAAATTTATCTCTATACCTCGAGAATAAATGCATTCTGTTAAATACTCTGAACGAACCTTTTTATATATTTATTTATCCAAATTGTGTTCCAACTTGGGAAGGTATTTTTATTTTAAATAATATTTGGCAATTAGGGACGAAATTCGTCTGTATTCATGTTTTGTAATTCTCCAAAATGTTTCAGGACTTTTTTAATTCAAAATAAATAGAACTGAGTAGGATTTTTCGATATAATTTAAGGGGTATTGATCGTATGAAATCATTATTTTTTTAAATTTTTAACAGTTTGAAATTGATTTGACATTTTAAAAGGAGCGAAAGACCTAAAAGCTCTCTTCACTTTCAAATGCTTACTCAGAAACAATAAAATGAACACGTTTCCCGAAATATTCGTTACTTTTCTGTTGGCATTTTAATAGTTTTAAATAAAAAAATGAGCTGTTAACTTTTGCTAAATTTAACAAATTTGAATATTGTTTTTAGTAAAAAGGAAATATTACAATATTATATTAAATATTGTATATTTAAAAATGCTGATTTTTTTATTCTGAAAATTTGAAAAACATTTAGTCTTATTATTTGTCCACTGTTATAGAATGTGGTAGGAAATAATGTATGGAAATCCAAATAATTCATGCCCATAAATTAAAACTTTCAAAGGTGAAATAAATAGCAAAATATTACCAATTTACTCTCTGTCTTTCTAAATACCGTCTTCCGTAGAAATTTAATCTTTAATTTTGTAAATTCAAATAAAATAATCTTTATTTACGTTGTCAGAACCAGGAAATCATGAAACTATGATCACGAATATTTTCACTTATTTTTCAAATTCTTTTTCATTGTACATAATTATGTTATGTAACACTTAGTGATAGTAATTAAAAATTTATCCAATGCTTTTCCTTTTTGTATGCAATTATTATTTCATGTAAGTATTAATTGTTATTCAATAATAATTATTATTATATTATGATTGTGAAAGTACATATTGTATGAAATTATAATAATTTCATCGGGAAGTATTTATTTTCATATGATTATTTTTGAATACATGTATGTTTATGTGTCTGTTTATGTAAAAATTTTAATTTTTTGTATTATGAAAGTCATTATTTCGTCATTATTCGAATTTAGACTCCATTTCAACTTTAATTTCCGAGCTTACAGGACTTTTACTTTACTGAGCTAGTTTATCATGAAGTGAAACTAAAAATATTCTTTGCAAAACTCCACTTTAAATATATAATTATTCCGAAAACCTTTACGCATCTCTTTTCTTCCTGCTTTCCACCTTCCTATTTTGAAAATATCAGTGTTTGCTTGTAAATCTGGAAAAAGTTTAAAAGACATCTTAAATATTGGAATCTTTCCATAATGATGATTAAAAGAATAGGGTTTAGAGTGTATATAACTCTTTCCATAATGATGATGTAAAAGAATAGAGTTTAGAGTGTATATGAGAATTATTTCCATAATGATGATGTAAAAGAATAGATTTTAGGAAGTATATGTGAGAATTTCCATAATAATGATGCAAATGAATAGAATTTAAAGAATATGTAAGAAATCTTCCAATAATAATTATGTAATATAATAATTTGGAATTATATGTTTGAGACCAGTTATTCAATACTTCAAATGAGATTTTTTTTTAAAAAAATACATGAACTCATTAAGTTTAGTTTCGATTGTGGAACAAATTCATTAATCAAAAGAATAATGTCCTTAAATATTTAACATAATTAATCTGATTTTTGTAAGAATAATTAGAGCATACTGTTTCGTAAATTCTTAAGTTGGTTTTATTGATCCCAGCCTAGCTACGTTCACTACAATTATTTTTGAATGGATAATTAGGATCATTATGCTACAATATTCTCTTATTTTCTAACAAAAAATAAAACCCTTTTCAAAAGAGAACAAAACATAGACATTTTCATAATTAAGCATATAAATAAATATTCAAAGATTTGCTTGTTTCATTATTTTAATTCGCGTAGTAGAAATAACAACATTTAAATATTCTTAATGTGTAAATATTTTGTACATTCCACTAGAAACGAAAATTATTTTATGCATTCGTGAATGTTATGTTAATTATGAAACTTTATTGATTTAACGTACTTGCAAAGTTCAAAATAGCTCTTCTGCAAAAAAAAAACTGTTTTACAGTTTAACGAGGTGTCGGTTGTTGTTTCTTTAAAAATTGACAAATTCGAAGTGGAGAAATGTAATTTACTCTTATCTAACTTCATCTATTATTGTATGAAGTATTTTGTGAAATTGCTGTATTTATACTTTTTCGGTAAAATGCATAAGCAAATAGGAAATGCCAATTACAATAATGCAGTTTAAATTTTATATTTGTATTTTATATTTACATCGAGTGATATCGGCAATTTGAAATAAAAGCACCTTTGAATACTAGTTCTCGAAGTTTCCAAGGTAACAGCGAATCAAAACACACCTAAATAGCGACACTTTGTTTCTAATTAAACGCTTTTTAAAAGCTTGTTTATAACTCAGAGGAAACCGATAATGTACGAGATATTTAATAACGATTATTGGAACTGCTATTGGTGTTTTTTTATTAAAAATATAACAATGATAGATAAAAGGATTGCATGTTATTGTATTTTGTTTACGATGATAATAATGTATTGGTCTAATAATGAATAAGAAAACGCTCGCTTAAATATTTAGAAAAAAAAAACACGCAAACCCGAATAGAATCAATTCCGAACGGTTACTAAAATATTGTTCGATATTGCATTATATTATATTCTGTTCTTCAAAACTAAATAATACTGTGCATTTTTATCAGTCATTTTCTATTTAATAATTTTTTACTGAACTCCTCTATTATTTGTGTATATTTATTTAAATAATGGAAAAACCTTTCATTTCATATTGCATAATTGGTTTTGATTTTTTATAACATTCAACCAGTTCTTATTTAAAAAATTTACAACTGCAGTCGTTTGTTATTATTTGGAAATATTTCTAAACCTGAGTAAAGGATATTGAACGTTTTTTTTAAATAATTGCACCAGAATTATTTTAGAAAAAAGTTTTATTTAGTAAAAAAGAAGAAATAAATGACATCTAAAATATCTCATTTGATTTAGACAGAAATTTAGACAGAATTCTCTTTTTCGATGTCCCACATGCCAATAAAATGAGGTATTAATATTTATTATACCTCGGATATTAACTATTTATAATTAACATTAAATAGAGTATTAAAATCTGTAATAAGTCACTTTGTGGAGTGTCTGTTGAGAGTAATTTTTTTGGTATCGAAACAAAATTAAATAATTAAATGAACTGATTATTTTAAAGAGTATGAATTAAAATTTTCTAATTATTTTGATAAATCCAGAAAAATTACACTTGTTTATGAAGTACTGTTGTGATGTAAATTATGTACTAATTATCTATATATCCTATTAATAATGCTTATGTAAATTTGTGGGAGTAACATATTATTATATACATCCTATTTTCCACCTATGCAACATTTATTTTAGACACTAGTGGATATTCATAGTCTTTAAAATAATCTAGTCTAATTTATTGTTCTAATTTATTCTAGTCTAATTTATTTTTATATATTTCATTATTTCAAAGGTTTCCACATAAGCTCATTTGTATAATTCGACGAAAATAGTAGCATTAATTCGCACAGAAAGTAATAAATATACCAAGATAATGTTATATATATATATATATATATATATATATATATATATATATATATAT
>JAOUZG010002851.1:4781071-4797411 GCA_026289955.1 Argiope argentata | reverse complement strand
ATATATATATATATATATATATATATATATATATATATATATATATAATAAATTATAAATTGGGTCCAATTTCTCTGTCTTCCAATGAAGCAATTCTTTAATTAGTTTTCAAAGTAATATTTCTTCGTAACGATTAGTCGTTTATAAACATATTTGAAAAACATTTCGCCATACTGGGTAAGGTCCACATAATTTTTATTTCCTGAAATGTGTTGTCTAGTTTATACAGGAGTCCACTGTCCAACAATATTCAATGAAAATCTTCTTCCAGGTTAGTTTAGTTATATTAACGCCCCGTTGTAAAGCAACATTAGGCTATTTTGGGACGGACCTTGTCGTTTTGAACCGCGGTCAGATGACGAGGGTGACACACACACCCTCCACACTACATCACAAGGCACCTTCCCCCCTCTCAACACTAGATCACGCCAGTGCGAGGACGTTTAGTCCTGACGAATTTAACGTACAGCAGACCCCCATATACGACGATTCTTTGATGGAATCGGCTTCGAACGTGAAATCCTAGGACAGCCGATCCAGGCCCTTTCTTGTTTAATAGTAAAAGGTTTTAATAAAATCATTTATTCTATAGTATTTTATTGGCCCGATTTATAACCGACAGAGCAATCATTGTCGCTGTCATTTATTCTGTTTATTTATCACTTCATTTCTAGACACCAATAAGGCAAGAGAGTTTTCTATACATTGGTATAAAGGAGATAAAGTATTAAGGAGATTTCTGTACCTTTGTAATATAAAGGAGATCGTGCATGTGTGAGCGCGTCCTAATTTCACAGCCTGGCAGGTGAACATGAATGTGCCCTCACAGAATGAATGTGCAAAATGGATGGAATGTCGATGGCTGGGGAACGATTTATATCATTTTAAATAGAATATTAGTTAGCAAAAATTAACATCATTTTAAAATTCAAATACTCTTATTTGTACTTATTTTATTTTTTTCATTAAAATAATTATTGAAAATATTGAAAAAAACGAATTATTATTTCAATACTTTTATTTATACTAATTTAGATGTAATTTTTTATTGACAATTTTTTTCATATTTTATGCAAAATTTTGAATAGTGCAATTTCATTGTTGCAATTAAATAATTTAAGCCATTTTCATTATTGTATTAGATATTTACGTGCTTTATTTTCTTCCATCGTTAAACGTTTGAGAAGGAAGATTCTGTTTAACGTCTATGTAGTTAAAAAATTATTAAAAAATATAAATTGTAATACCTTGAAATTGAAGAAATAGTACCCTATTTTCGATTCATTTAGATCACCAATAATTACGTTATAAAAAGGAAAAAAAAATAACTCAAATATTCCCTTCTAAGAATAAAAGTAGGCTGAATAACGATTTTTAGCCGTAAAACCGGTGTGAAAATTTATTGTAGACAGTATAAAAATATTTTGACAGTTACAATTTCTTTTTCTAGTTTCTAAATGTTTTGATATCTTAAAATTGTTTCTTAACTTTAAAATTTAAAACTTTATTTCATGCAATTTAGTTCCTTTATATCGCAATTTAGCGTACAGAATATGTTAAAAATATTTTCCTTACACAAATATATCATTTCGAGTCACAGACTAAGACTGCTGATTTCAGAATGCAACTTGTATGCATCCATTTGTGCTGCAATAATTTTCGGCTCTTGAAAATGTCTCTAATACCCACACTTCAACGGTTCCTAAACACGCACAATTTATTAACAGCCTTTGATAAAAAAATTTCAATGAATCGCGTTCAAACAGGTTTATATTAAAGAAATTTTGCAAATTTTAAAACAAATATAACTGTTAAAAATATTTTAGCTCTAAATTGATCTTGAAATGGTTGCGAATGGAACAAAGCGTTATTTTTTATACTTAGTTTGCGCCAAAATTTGGCTTGAAATGTCTTTTTTTTCTTTGATTTCTTTATTTTAGTACCAAAAATGCTCAGAAAAGATGGGACACAAAACATACATATTCAAAATATCGAAAAACTGGAAGTTTTAGAGTCCTGAGACCATCTTACATGTTTACAAGAGATCCTCTATAGTATTAACGAATATGATCTCTGAGAGCTTTAGTCAGAGTCTTCTGTTTAGAAATTCATTAAAAAATCAAAATTATTTTTAAATGTTGACATTATATTACTGCTCTGTAGTCTGAAATGCTCTGTGATACTAACTCGTCGTTTCCTCTTCCTCCCACAGGTTGCGGGCTCTGCAGGCCGAGGCGGCCAGCAGGTCATGTGATCGCGAGGATGAGCCGAAGCTGAGCGGGATGGTCAAGAAGAGAGGGCAGCAAGCGGAAGGGGCGAAGGGCCCCTCCTCCCTCTTCCTCCTCTCGGACGACAACCTCATCAGGAGGTACACCAAGTTCATCATCGAGTGGCCATATCCTTTTTTCACATTCAAAGTTGTCACTTATCTTGTCTGGTAGGATTCTCATGCATTTTTTTTAGTTGAGCTACTTTTTGAAGATCGAATTATTTTTTAAAAAGCTTTTTTTTGTATAAAATAGGGTATGTGTTTTTTCAAAATTGCAAATACTGCTTATTCAAGGATTCGAAAACCTTTCTTTCTTTTGCACATGTGCTAGGAAGATTTTATTTCATCAAATGAAAGATGAGCGGTGGAATTGCTTACATTAAACATTAAAGTAAACTTATGTGGTTTGCACAATTAGCAGACGTAATAATTGCTCATCTTTCTGCGTACTACCCTCTTAGAAAAGTGCGTACTCCCCAGAGTGTTGGCTTCAGAATACTGAAACGAATGAACTTCATGAAACATAGAAAATAAATTGATTTACCTAGACCTTTTTTATTATGGGAGATCATGATGTTTTTTCGCTAAAAGGTTTTGAATACTTGAAGGCAACGAATAATTGAATCTCGGAATCGAGTAGGCAATGAATAAAGCGTAAATGACAATACTCATCACCATCTTTCAATAGCATATACTTTTTTACCTACTTTTGCCAGTATTGCTTTATTATTATGTATGCTTCTTTGACAGCAGGTGCGTTTTGAAAAAAATTGACCTGCTTTCACCAGTATTGCCTTTTCAAGCTAGTAGAAACAACTTAATGATTTAAATTAATTAAGACAATGACAAAAATAACTTGAAATTTGCGATAATAATTTGATAACTAACATTTGTGAAGCTAACATAATAACTTGAAATTTGAGATCATAGAATTCATTTTTTTTTAATTTTAGCTCCTTTTCTATATAAAATTGTCGAACTTTTTTTTACCTTATAAAACGTCGTGTAAAATCTTTAATATATCAAAATTTATAAAATCGTGAACAAATATCTAAGTGTCTTTTAAATCAACATTACAGCATATATATATATATATATATATATACACATTGCATTGGCACTATTTTCCATTTTATCAATCAAAATTTTGAAATTCTAGGTAATTTATATTTTATTGTTCACGGGCAAATATTGAGAATTTGGTATTTTGTTGTTTTTAAAAAAATTTAAGTATCTGTGACTGTTTATATATTTAACATTGCAACAACTTATCCCACAAACTATATATGATAACTGTGATGTGATTAACACGTTGCTGCATGCAAAATAGTTTTTGTTCATATTGAGTTTCAACGTTTCATTCGATAGAAAGAATAAAAAAGTAAACAGAACAATACGATGTATTTATTACCTCACCTTAACACGCATTGCATCTTTTTTTATTTTTAAAAATGTTATTGATCGGGAACTGATGACTAGCATTTCATAAATAATCTTCCAACAATTCCAATTGAAATGTTAATTCTGTGTTTTTTTCTTTCTATTTCCTTACAAACAAAAATGAACTATAACATTTCATGGCTAGATTTTTTTGTCAGCTTTTGTAATCTGAACAAAAAGAAGACGTATATACACATTGGCGTGTGCAAAGGATTGCAGAACTAATAAAAGGATATACTTTAATTGCGTGAAAACAAATTTGCTACGATGGCAACCAAACACGTATGTAGTCATTATTTCCGGACTGTTTGGTTGCCAAATGCACGCTAACCTTTCTAACTTTTTTTTAATTTCTTGGCTTCCTAATATTTCAGTTAAGTTATTTTTCTTTCAAGTTTTCGTGTATTTTTTGCACTACCATTCTGTTTACATTATCCCCTTAATATTACATTTTATATCACCATTCTTTCCTTTCTATTTTCTTGGTACAACATTTTTGTACTATCATGCAAGTAAATAACATTTTAAGAAATTGGAGTCAGACAATTCAAATAAATATACTTATGTAAAAACTTTTCCCTGCTGTAATAAGAAAATATTATCTGAAGTAAACAAGAAATATAAAAAAATTAAAATCACTTCCTTGTTAGGTCAACAATGAAAAATGTTATTTTAGTAACTTTTTATTATATAGTTAGAATTAATATAAATAATTTATCAAAAAAATGATTTTCCAAAGAACTGAGCTCTCCTTCATCTTCACGTGAAAATACCGAAAGCCTCATCTTTTACTGATCGAGCTACTGCCTGTTGATGTCAGTTTTTATTGAAAACTGTAAAAACTCTATTTAAAGTATTAAAAATAACTTTAATTTAATTTATGAATTAATATTTGAAGAAACTGTATTAATATCGAGTGGCATCTGCTTTAATTTTTAAAAAATATATGTGAACTTGAGTGGATAAATAAAAAGGATTTTATTAACAACTGAAAATTTGAACGAAATATATAAATTTTATATAGCGAGAGTGTGAATTAATAGTAAGAATTGGAAAAAAATAAATTTGAGTGAATTAAAGATTAATAAGTCAATAATTTAAGAAGAAAAAATTATTTTTATTAGAAACATAAGCATTTACAATCTTTACTGACACATATAAATATATAATTTTTGTCAGTTTATTATTATTTATAAATAAAAAAAGAATTGGATACGACATTACGTTATTGGATACGGCAAATCATGTTCTACATACCATTTATATCAACTGATAATGAAAATTAATGCATTTCTGTGTGTATTGGCTCAACAAGCCACGTCATTTCGCCTAGAGCTGCCAAAATTGTATGCATGTACATTGGAAGAAGTAATAAATATGCTTTGAAGGGACGAAATGATGGCCAGGAATATTTTTACATAGAAATTAAAATTTCTATTTATTAAAAATTGAGATTTTTTGCCATTTTTCATGCTAATTTCAGAAAATACAACGACACCGAAATGATTCTTCCCTTGTTAAATACAAACGACTATATATTTAAAATTTATTTCCCAGTTTATTTTTTTAATGTCAACGTTGTTGTTTTTTAACTTTTCTCGCATAGTGTTTACAAACATTCTTAATTTTGTTACGAAATTCAAACCATTCCGATTATATCCTCAAACATTTAATCGAGTGATTTCGTCTATTATTGAATGATAAGAAAGAAAATTTGTCTTATTTATGTGCACTGTTTATATAAGTAAAAAAGAATTAATATATCTTAATGGTTTTTTAAATGGTTAACCATTTTAAAAAACTAATAAACAAAACGCAAATAATCTGAAGAAAATGAATGTCTAAAAATGAAAAATGTCATTAATATTATCAAAACACAACCTATTTAAACGTCCAGAACTTCCTTGTTTAACTGCAATTTCCTTCATAAAAAAATATAATGACCTCATATTTGCCTCAATTACTTTATTTAATGTTGGAATTACACCGACTCCTACCGCATTTTTATTGCATCTAATAAAAAATCTAATATTTAATGTAGACCAGGAGGGATACTGGACTGCATCGTGGAGGTTCCGTATCGTGACTTATAACTGTAACTACTCGGTTTTCTTCGTGTTAATAAAATGGTAGATAATATTTTATTGATGTTGCGTGTGAGGGAAAGAGGGAGGCATTATCGCGCACTTGCACGTAGCACTTTATGTTTGCAACTTCCATGTCTTGCAGGGAATCTTAAAATTAGCACCTCCGCCCAAATATTTCTCATTATTTAAAGAGCATTATTCGAATAATGGATAACGAATCATTTATTTATATTTATTTATCACTCATTATTTATTGATGTCATTTCGTTGCTTTATTCTACTGCCGACGTCCTGGCACAGAGGTAGCGCTTCTTCCCCGTGTTTTGGGTTCTAGTCCCGTTTCGACGTGGTTTTTCTTCATCTGTTCTATCTGTGAGATGTGTGAATGTGCCCCCTCCCAGTAAAAAGGGGCTGTGCAAGCGAATGTGATGAGTGAGTAGCTAAGACATACTCTTGGCCCTGCTTGGCGCTACTCAAAAAAACAGGAGATGCATCCTCGGCTTGAAATCATTGATTGTGTCATCTAGCTTGTTCATCGCAAGTGCTATTAGAAACAACAACTCATTTTATCAAATTTTCAAAATTGTAAAGAAACAAAGGTTTGTTAAATATTTAAAGAGTGTTTTTTTTTTGAAAAATTGCATTTTTAATGAGAAAAGAAGTATGCAAATGACAACTTGAAATTGCTTTTTTTCTACATATTAGTTTTTTTTAATTCATAAGTTAAAAAGGCAATTACGTTTTTGACTTCAAGTTTAGGGCTTTCAAATGCTCTGATCGTGTTTATCATTATGTATATGATAAAACTGTGCAATTAATTTAGTTAATTTGCGTATAAAAACATAAGACGCGATCCAAATGGATTTATAAATTTTCACTATTTATTACGATAAAAATTTTATATTGAGAAAATATTTAATATGTTTGAAACCATAAAGAATTTATGTAACACATTTCAATGAAATTATAAATATAATTAAAAAAAATAATAAAAGGCTTAAAATTTAATTTCAACTCTGTACTATAATTTTAAACGATTTTCTTTGATTTTATTACTGTTTATAATGATTTTATTTACTGAATGTCATATTTTAATCTTCCAAGGATTTAAAATTGTGGAAAATATTTTTTTAAACTTGAGAATATACCGCGTTCCTTTAAAGAAACCTGTTAAAATCAAAGGGTAGTAACAGATAAATAAACACCGTTATAATTTCCGAAGTAACCCCCCCCCAAAAAAAGAACTTTTATATGCAAAACTTGTACATAATTTGTGTCTATTTCAAAATAATCCTAATTGTTTTCACATAAAATATCCTCATTGTTATTCATGTCACAAAAGGTTGTGGAGACGATTCATCATTTTCTCAGTTGATTTTTTTTACATTGACCAAACTGAGCCAAAATAATTTTCTTTTATTGATTTTGGGTTTGTTTCTGCAATTTACATTAAAACTACTCGCAGTTATCACCACAAAATTGAAATAGTTAGAAGGCATTGAGTAACAATCATTATTAGCTCATTTAGTTGAAATCAAAATAATTTTCGGGAAACCAGTATTTAAAATAACACAAATTAACTAAAACGGAAATATATTTGAAATTCCAAAGTAATAATAAATTTGTAACTTCGTTACATCATAATGTTCAAGGATTGCATAAGCTGTTATATGGGAGGGGATGAATGCGTACGTCATGAGCTCGAGCGTGCTCGTATTTCTCTGACGAATTTTGCAACATGTGTTTTATAGAAAAAATACTTGTATATTCACTCCTTTTTTCCTGTCTCATAACATTTTTAAAGGTTTATTTTCTTTGCTTTTATTTAATGAGTGATTCTCATATAATGATCCATGCATTTCAATAATGATATGCTCAGTGGCGATTTTCTATTAGGCAGAGCAGGTTTTCGCCGAGAGGCTCCTACAGGGGTTTGATGGTTTTTAAAACCGGTTTTTTTTTAAATAAATTTTTTACGTTTGAAAACAGGTTTTTAATTTAAGAAAACCGGTTTAAAGAGTTCATATTATTACGTAAAAATTAATTTTTAAACTTATTTGATTTGCTATCCACTCTATGCAACGGGTTGCAAAACACATTTTCTAGACGTTTCAAATTAGAAATAATGTCTAAAACCGTTCCAAATTCTTATGTGAAAACTGATTCTGATGAAGTAAAAATCGAAGAAACTACTCATCATAGTAATTTTTTCTTAAAACAAGTCATGGAAAAATCAATTCATAAGTTTCTTGAAAAACCTGAAAAAAAAACAAATCCAAAGACACTGAAAGCTGAGTTTTCATTATTTTAGGCAACGAATAAAATAATAGGTTTGTAATAATGTCTTGTAAACTATAAAAACCAAGCTCAGTAGCTGGTGAACGAGTATTTTCAATTTCAGGCAATATTGTGTCCAAAATAAGAGATTGTTATCGCTCAGAGGATATTTTGTGTGTTTTTTAATCCTGTTTTTTAGGATAAATCAAAATTAGGGAAAAAAATATATATTAATTGAAATTTGTGTTTGAGTTTTCGTTATTTTGTATAAGTAATATGCATATGCAATCGTTATTCTTTTATACACATACTTTGATGTTGATTTCAATTTTCCCCTATTCTATTTTTTAACATTAACTCAAAAACCTGCCAAAACCGGTTTTTTTTTTTTTTTTTGAAATATTGAATTCAAAAACCGGTTTTCCAAATTGTTGGCTTTTGTATGAACCCTACCCCTACACTGAGAAGGGAAAGCTAGAATTGCGCTTTTAAAACTTTATTTATCTGTTGCCAAAGCAATTAAACTTGAAAAATCAAATACAAATAGTAATGATACTAACTCTTTATTAATTGATAAGATTCTGTACGTTCATCATATTCAGTTAGCTATCTTGGTATTTGTGGAGAAGGAATGCCTTGTTAAATAATTTTATAAAAAGTATTTATGAATAAATATTCCAGCTTTGAATTTCCATTAAAAGGAGGCAATATAAAGCACAGCATCATTGTTCATTGAGAATAGAAAATAACAGTTAAAAGTTTAAATCCAACGCAATCACAAATGAAAAAGGAATTACCACCAGAAATAAGAAGAATATTGAAGCAATATGATAACTCGACCTACAATTTTTTTTCTGCACATTTGGTATGAAGCTTATAAAGAGTAAATATATGTGCACATGGCAATTTTTGATTCTTTTTTCTGTAGCTGCCTCAAAGCAAGCAAGTAAGTGTTTACAACAGACGTTTATGAACTTGAAACATGTATATCTGAAGGCTTTCAACATTGTCATATCAGAGATGTTCAAAAAGTATGAAATGAGATATTGTTTTCATTTTGATATTTTTCCAATTTTTGCGAGAACTTATAATGAACATTTATAACCGCGTTTAATTTAAAACTTTAAATTGTTATTGATTTCTAATAAGCAGCAATGTTTTACAATTTTTATTTTTTATAGTTCCGAAAAGTTAGATATTAATTTATAAATACATTGTATACAAAAAGAAAGATGCAGCGTAATGAATTACCCAGATAAGTATGTTATCACCATGTTAACAGAATAAAATATTAACTTAAAATAAATACTTAATATTTTAAATACAAGCAAATTGAAATTTAAGCTAAAATTCCCATTTTATTAAACGAAGGCCCTCATATTGGGCAAGCAAAGGTGGGACAAGAACCTTCTATACTAATCAGGGTGCTTCTCGGTTTCTTTTGAAATGATCGTGAAAACTCTTGAAATTTCCAGCATTTTCCCTTTTGTCACCAAAATCGTTTCAAAGTCGTCAAATGGTTGCCAAGTTTGTCGCCAAGCCCTGATATCACTAACGCGGCACCCGCACAGCACGCAACGGGGCTGATCATAAAACAATCTTTCTTAAAAGGCACTGTTCATGTTGAGAAGCAAAATTACAGTTTAACCATACATATGGCAGTATGTAGTTATAACAACATACATATATGCGTACAACGAAGACTTTATTTGGTGAAGTATCATTTTACAATAAAGTGTTTTAAAAATATCAAGTTAATAGTATTAGAATTTCTCTATAATAATTTTGCAAGGTACTAGTTAGTTTTAAAAATCACGTTGTTCGGTTCTGATTCCCAAATGCACAGCTGTGTCCATTTGTAAAACAATTTCGCATAAAACGCCCTCATTGTTATTCATACCATAATTGTCCCTTAATGGGATCGAGTGCACACGGTTATAAAGCTCCCAAAACCACTGGCTTTGTTTATTCCTGATAATAAATTCCAAAACGACACTCAGATTTTCAACTTTTGATTTACAACGAGCCATAACTTTCCCCTAAAAGATACTGGGATTAATCTTCCTGACAAGCAAATGGAGTTTCCCTCGCACTGGGCCCGATGCCAGGAAGACTGGGGGGATCATTAATATTTTATTCCTTTTTATCGCCGTCTCAAATTTACCAGACGAAAACTGGGGAGCGAAACTTGTTTAGCATGACAAAAACAATAAATAATCGCCGTATCAGTTTAAAAATGAGAAGAAAAAAGTTGACAAAAAGCAGCAGCAATTGAACTGCAAAATTTCAGCTTATTTGTTTTGGTGGGAAGAAATGATAAAATGTGTGTCCCTTCTTTCCAATGTTTAGAAAATCCAGGTTAACGCGTCGTCTGAGTTATTTTTTACCGCATATAACTTGAAACAATTTTCTAGACTTTTTGATACTTAGTTAGATTTTTTTCTGTGTTTATTTCTCGAACAAAAGTAAAGTTTAGAAAGTTTCGATAAAAAAAGGATGTCCTGAAAAATATAGTTTATTTTTAAGCATTTGAGAAGATAGAATAATTTTTTAGCAAATCTCTGCTAACAACAAAGAAGAATGTTAGCTCAAATGACAAAAAATGAGATTCAAAATTTGGCAAGGGGATATTTTGCAGTAAGAAAATGTTTACCTGAAAGCAACATTTTCTAAAAAAATTTTTATTAACATTTTAAATATTCGAAAAGTTTTCTTGAAATAATTTACAAAGATATAATTGCACAAAAATAAATTTATAACTATTTTTAAATAAAAAAAGGAATTAATTGTGTTAATTTAGTTAGAGGAATTTTTTAAATTTAGACAATTTTTAAAGAAATACTTTTCGCTTAATTATTTTAAATTAATTTCAAGTTGTTTTTTTAAAGTTTCATTTCTATTTAATAAAACGAAGAATCTTCTACCGATGTCGAAACCTTAAGCAGAAGAATTCTCGTTATTTTTTCAATTTAAATTGGGATTCGGAAAGTAAAATTATATTAACACAAAGAACTATCAGTTTGAAACTGGTAACTCAGGCATAGAAGTTCTTAACGGCATTGTGATATCATGTAAATAGACTACATTAAGAAAGTTCAAGACAATAAACAAAACAGATTTAAAAGAATGAAATGAACACATTAAATATATGTAGGCATTATTATTTATTTTATTATTCGAAATTATTCTATCCCATTCTACTATTTTTTTTATAATTCTAAATAGAAATTATTCTTTTTACTATTCTCCTATCCTATAGTAGAATAGTAAATTAGTACTATTGCAATACTATTAATTTACTATTTTCTGTGAACAAATGCTCTAGTGTTCGAATAATATTTGTTCATTCAATATTAATTTTTTTAAGTTATTGAATTTGTATGATGTGGTGAGATAAAAGTGCGTTTATTATAGCTGATTCAACATTTAAAAGCGTTCATAGATTATTCAAATTCAATGCTTGAAACTGCAGGATGATTAAATAGAAACAAAAACATTTGCAACATTTATATTTATTAATCTTCTCTTTGTTGCCAACGCCACAAGTAGAAAGTAGATGAGCTAAAGAATTTTAACTCCTGTTGCCAATGCCACATTAGCCCCTCACCAGCGATAGAGTCATTTTAACTGTACTTTGGGTTAAATTTCACCCTTCGACTATAGCCTGCTCACTAGATCCTCCTGCTGGTAGGTTTTGCTTGATGTTATTAACTGGAACTGCTTCTGGTTGATAGGAAGAAGTATCACTATTTAGAACAGTCGACCTGTTCGCCAATTCTCTCAACATATAGGCAGGTTTCAGTCTGTCAATATTGACCGACACCTCTTTCCCATTCCTTTTGAGCTTATAAATTTTTTAATTGCTACTAACCACTTCAAATGTTCAATTCTTAGTTAAAACAGAGCTCTAATAAGCGATCTCTTGTTCAGTTTTTAGTTATATCATTTTTGAACAAATTTCAACTGAAGAACTAAAAATATAACTGAGTTGCTAAAAGCAAAAATGGAGGAATCTTTTCTTTGTAAATAGAAACATTGGGCAGACTATTTCAACATATTTATGAAATAAAAACTATTTTCCGAAGACAAATTACGGAAATATTGTATTTCATGCTTAAAATATTTTATGAAGTAAAATTAAATTAATCATACTATATCAATTAGAGATTTTTAAAAAAAATACTAACTATTGGAGAAAAATGTTTTAAAAAAAAAAAAAGCCCGCTTTCCTAAATATTAGTGAATTGGATTTGAAATTCCTAGTATATTCAAAATGTACTAAAATTAACCACAAAACATAATTCCTTTTGTCATAATAGAAATCAAATGCAGTGAACAGTATTTTTAACTTTCATTTATTTCATTGTTAGAATCCCAAATTTCTTCAAAAAAACAATCCATTGGTTACGAAGTAGATAAGATTAAAAATAATTATGTTTACAATCTAATAACAATGCTTTAAATAATTGATTACTATATAAATAAAGATTCAATATTTGTTTACTATAAAAGGGTTTTAAAGATCCAAAAACATGTTTAAAGATCTGAAGCTATGTTAAAATAAAACGTTATGGATATTTCTTTAGAATTTAATGTTCAAGGTATCATGAATCAATACAGAAAATATAATTTTTGTTGTTCAATGGCAATATGGAATTCGAGGATTACTTTTTATTAGAATGGATTTTCAGAAGCAAATTTTACTTAGCTTCTTCGAATGATTGATAAAATAAATACTGCTCGAATTTCGATGTTTTATCAAAATTATATGAGTTAAAAAACAAACTATTAAGGCGTTTTATAAAAAATAAGCGATTATAGAATTTCTTGATATACTAGAATATTAATTTCCCGGTAAGCAATTGTGGTTTAGTTATTCGAAAATTCTTCTTATAACATTTTCATCTCTCAATAACGTATACATTTTAATTTCATTTTTAAAAAATTCAAGTAAAAATTATTCATAAGAGAAATTATCTCCTTCCTAGTGTCCAAAGCGATTAATTTTCAATATTTTCTTGAATATTTCTCCATTTTTTTATCTTAAAATTTTATTATTTCTTCTTTTGGTGGCTTTTTATCTAAAATATCACTGATTTACTAAAGCACGAATTCAGGTTTTTATATTTATTTATAATCAGATAAAAAATTCAATTCATTAGCAAACTATAGAAATGAAAATAATGCAAAACCGTATTTTTTTAAATGGTTACAAAATTGGCAAATGAATTCTAATACATTATTTAGAATTCACATACAATCACTGACTGCTTGTTAAAATATTAATTGTAACTCTAAAATTGGAATAAATTATCTTCTTTCTCCTTTATATAAAACTGAAAGAAAAATTGAAAACCTTTCTCTCTAGTGTCAGAACCGAAGAAAAACCTCAGACGATAAATAAAAAATGGAGCTGGGAAAAGAGATTTTTTCCCGCCAAGATTTATTCTAAATATTTCGAGCGAAGCAAAAAAAAAAAGAAGAGATGGGGAGAACTTCTTCCCAAAGAAATACAGTAAGCTGACAATGCAGGGAAGAAGAAAAAATCCTTTTTTGACCTGAATAATTCAGCCATTACTTTTTTTCCAGAAAAAGGAAGACAAGGAGAGCAAAATAAATATTATCTCTGACCCAGTTATCTTCCGCATAAAACATCTGTCGCGCATCTACCTACGCGCCTTCGTCTTCCCGAAGAAAAAATTCCAAACGAGGTGACACGATTTTGTCCGGAAATCTACGAAAGAAATGAAACATTTGCCCCCGGGTCTTTTCAGAGACAGATTCACTTCTATCGCTTAATAAATGCAAAGAAAGGGAAACTGCGGATTATTTTTATCAAGGATTTTTTATAGACGTTTTATACGAAAGAAATCTATAAATATAAATTTCGTCATTTAATTTATCTTCAACAACTGATTTCATGTAAGGTAAAATGAAATTTTTCTTTGAATGGGAAAAAATGATGACGGACGTCAAAATTAAACATCAATGCAAAGATAGATTAATTTAACCCTTAAATGCTTTTATGCTGTTTTAATTATGATATTTTCACTTTTAGAGCTATAATGCCCAATAAGTCGAGCTACGAATAAAAAAAAGTATTTGAGATGTGTTACGGATTCTGCGTAATTTTTATATCACATTACAATTCATTTTACATGAATTAATTTTAAAGTTTCAAGAAATAAATTCTATACCCGTACTACGCCTTCGCTCAACAATTGGCTAATTAATTACTTATTCATTAAAATCATCGTGATGGCCTTAAGGTAAGGTCCCGGCTAAGGAACCAGAGGTTTTCAAGTTCGGGACCCGATTCCATCGAATAACCGACGTGTAAGGGGGTATGATGCACGTTAAATCCGTCTATACCAAGCGCCTTCCCGCTGATGAGGTGTGGTGTGTAGAGAGAGGTGTTAGCTCAAGTGTCATCCTCGTCATCTGACCGAGGTTCAAAATTACGAGGCTCGTTCCAAAATAATTCTAGTGTTACTTTAAAACGGGACATTAATATAACTAAACAAAAATGGATACTACCTTTATTTTTAAATACTATGCCTTCCCAGAACTTTACTATTACTCCTCAAGAACTCTATTATTAATGTCAAGTTCTAGGACTATTTTTCAAAGAATTTCAAGCTTGAAGAATTTTTACTTTTCACAAATGAAAGAAAACAAGATTGCACAACTTCCATTTTTCCAACTGATATATAAACCAAAGGTCATTTTTTAAAGTTTTATATTAATGTAAGAAAACAATATGAACTATTATTTTCAATAATATTTCGACAGCTGTAATCTTGTTTATTTCTAATTAATTAAAATTTCAAAAAAAAAGAGCTCTGATAATCGGTTTGAAAATTATTTTGGTGGCAAATTTTATAGCCATATCTATATCATATAATATAGCTTCTAAAATATCAACTGATAATGCCACCATCTGCTTTACTTTATAATAGTAGTAAATAGAACAATTTATATTAAAAAATATTTAATTATAAATAACATTTTTTGAAAGAATTCCCTGAAAAATATTCTTTATAGAAATAAATTTCCTTCAAAATCTTTGAATTTTTTTAATATATTTTCAAAAAAGGAAATAATTTGGACAAAAGAAAAATTGTTACAATTTCTTAGTCAGAATATATCATATCGTTTCCTATAGACTTGGATCTATTACCTTCCTAGAAAATGTGACGAAAACTTGAGTAACAATAAACAAAACCAAATCGAAATTAGCGCTTTTTATCTTTACTTTCTTAATTCTTCGAGGCTGCCATTCTGCAGGAGAAAGAAAAATACTGCCTTCAAACAAATGCTTATAACTCAACCTCTTTTTAATGAACGATAATCGAAAGAATTTTCAAGCAACTCGCTTTTGCCTTTGCTAGCTCAAACCACTTAATGTTAGGAGCTTTAGAAAGCAACTCTTAAAGCCATAAACTTCCCTCGTGATAAATGGAAGCACTTAAAACGCTTTCGCATGCCGACGAGATTAGGCAAAGGGAGAACTAATGGCTTGGCGGCATCCAAGTTGTTTTATTAAATTTTGTTGAGAATGTAGATTTCTTATCAAAAATATGGCTTAAAACAATCTTTTTTATCATTCGAACCTTTCTAGTTTGGGTGATTTAGTAAGTTTTATAAAAAGAAACAATATGGGTTTGGAATAATTTCCTTATTTTTATAATTGCAATGCAGTAGGCTATATTTAGCAAGAAACTAGATGCGTGGGATTTAAAATATTAAATTAGGTAAAGCTAAAAGCAATAAAACATTCATAATAAAGTATTCCGAATACCACAATTTTTTTAGTGTATGTTTTATAACTACATTTAAAACATCAGTCTTTATCTATAATTCTAAAACAAGCAGAAAGTTATTACAAATTAGCAAAATATAATTTATACTATACTCTGGATGGTGTTAAGAATATTCTCATCCCTTTATTCTACTTTATTATGGTATGTATAAACTCCAACTTCTATTTTGGTGTCTACCAAAGGAGACGTTTTTTCTCAATTTATAAATCAATATAACTTCATGTAAATAATCCTCAACACGAATAAAAAGTAATTATGGGATCATTCTCGTATTTTTTGCTATATTTCATGATGGATTGTAGCAAAGGTAAAAGAGTTGAGATCTACAATTATTTTATATTTATACAAGCTGGCTCATAATATTTTCTATTCTATTGGAGGTTGTTTTTAAATCTCTCTCTCTCTCTCTCTCTCTCTCTCTCTCTCTCTCTCTCTCTCTCTCCC
>JAOUZG010002851.1:4736214-4780971 GCA_026289955.1 Argiope argentata | reverse complement strand
CTCTCTCTCTCTCTCTCTCTCTCTCTCTCTCTCTCTCTCTCTCTCTCTCTCAACTTTTAGTTGTTGATATTTGAAGAAAATGTGAGAAGGTTTCTAGTAATATTAACATAGTTACGCAACATTCCAACTGACCGACATATCAAAAAAGTAAAAATAATTTTATTATTAATGATAGATCCAGACTCATCATATCTAAGTTCTCAGTAAATTAATCCTCCATGAAAAATTCTTTAACACCTTTTATTTAGTAAATTTGGTTTTGAAGTAATTATTTTAGTATATTATTTAGCAAAATTCTGCTATAAAATAGTGAGAAATTCTTTAGATATAGTTTAGCCAAACTAACTTATAAATATAATCTTATTTTATTTATATCCCTTTCAGATCAAACAGTTCACATAGTAAAATATTGAATAACTATAATGACTTTAAAAGTTATTTTTAAAATATTTTACGTCGTCTCAATCTGAACTATGATTATAGACTTTGTTACACAAGATTGATTATTGAGTTGCCTTAAAAGTATTGACATATGATGAATAATTACCAAACTATTAAAAAATTAAATAACTTTTGATCTCAAAATAGAATTAATAGATTATTATAGATAATCAATAATACCGAATTGGAGCATTAATCAAGTGTTTCAGTTGAAACCATTTTAAATATAATTTTATCAAAACAGAATTAAAGATACGGAAATTCTTAACAATAATATTTATGTATGTTGAATGATTTAATTTGACTGAAGAATTCAACGTTCTTCAGTTTTGTTTATAATTAATTTGATTTTATGAGTCAACCTAGCGGATGCTCATTATATTCAATGGAAAATCAACTTTTTTAAAAATGGGTTACATAAATTCCAATTTCTTCTCAGTTGTTGTTTTAAATAAGAATATCGAACAATTTAAAATGATTTACATAAATTTATCTTTCTTAATTTTAAGGTTTTCTATTATTGATAATCAAATACAAATAAAAAAATTATTTTACTGTGAATTGCATTTAATTTATCGTTACTTCTTTTAATTTAATTACTTTGTATCTTTTATTTATCTTGATCTAAGAATTTAATAGTAAGTAATAATAATCAATAATAAATGGTTTAAGTAGCATTCAATAATCAGGTCATTCATTTACCACAGAAATTATTCTTGTTTTACTAATTTGAATTACTACTACTAATTTTATTTACTAATTTGAATAATACTAATAATTTAATTTACTAATTTGAAAGAATGACATGATGTAGAATAGGAGGTGAATATTTTGTTCTTCTTATTTAATTAGGTAAGATCTTTATTTTGAAGGAATTATACTAAGAAAAGATTATCTAATCAGATAAACCACAGATGTCAAAGATTACCTTCAGAGTAGCGTGATTTTAATCAGCGAAATATTTGTATAAATGACTTGTAAACCACCCATTTGTATAGATGACTAAATTAAAATGTATAATTAAAAGGGAGGAACTTTTGAATACATGTATGAACTTGAAATAACTGTGTATCTGCCTTAACTCTTTCTCACTCCATTTGAGTATGCGGTATTACTGACCATCATAGCAAACTGTGTGGTTTTGGCCTTAGAGGAACACTTGCCCAGGCAAGACAGAACTCCACTGGCACAAAAGCTTGTAAGTAGGAGAACCATTTCGATGATATGTTTGTAAAAGTTCCAGTTTTTAAGTTTACCATTTAGAAGTTCATAATTTACTTAAATTGTATGTTTTTCATTACAGGAGACAACAGAGCCATACTTTTTAGGAATTTTCTGCTCTGAAACTTTATTAAAAATATTAGCTTTAGGTTTTATACTTCATAAAGGGGCTTATTTAAGAAATATTTGGAACATTATGGATTTTGTTGTTGTAGTTACAGGGTAAGTAATGTTACCTATTTTACTCTCTTTTTTTCTATTCTCGGATATTGTTTATTTTTTGGTTTATAAAGATGAAAATAGTTTTTTAAAGACTGGTGTGTTTATGCACTTCTAAGTGTTCGGAGATTCACAAATCATTAATATGTCTATTGTTATAAATTTTATTATGTTCGTCATTAATGTAATGTGGAATTTAATTATTTACGATATCATAAATTTAAATAACGAGTATGAAATGGTTTTCATAACTGAAATTTGTAATTTGAATTTTTAGAAAATATTTTATTATACATGAACCGATTTTTTGTGTATATTTTACCACTAAAAATGAATTTTATGTTTTGTCTTCAAGGGCTTTTTTTATAATTTATTAATTCCTGCAATATCTTAAAAAATTTCTCAAATATTTCATTATTTTTTCATGGTTGCAAATATTATAATAATTGTAATATTCTATCATCGTAATAGCTTGAATATTTTTTATTTGATTATTATTTTTATTGTTATTTGATCGTTATACTTATTAGATAACTTTGGTATTTTATTAAATGTTTCTATCAGGAGTAAAATATTTTAACAGAATTTTGAAAAATAAGTTTACAAAAGCATTTCATCATAAAATACAAAAACTAAATTTTTAATTAATTTTTATTCATTAATTATAATTCAAATAAAAAAATATTCGTCTCGGAAATCATAATTGTATTTCTTTTGCAGTAGTGATATCTTATAACAAGCTACTGAATATCTAACTATGATATCAATAGCAAATATTTTTATGGTTTAAAAATTTTAGAATTGGCAATTTTAGAATTTCAATGGTATTATAACCATATAATAATGATAGTTAAAGACATATATAAATATAATATATTCAATGCATATATAATATATTAAATTTAAAGATTAGAGCTGAAAATTATTTTCTAGTTATTTTTTAATTCAGTTAATTTATTAAAATCATTGTACTCCTTTTTTTATTTAAACCATAATAATTGCTTTTAAGTAATCTTTTGAAAATTCGTAAAAAATTATAAACTTTTATCTCTCCATTTTATTTGAAAACTCCTATTAATCAAATAGTTGCCTTTCTCACTGAATATTTATCATTTAATTAACTTTTCTACAGGAAATTAAAAATATAGGCTGTATATCAACCTGATGCAGTAAATACTGAAAAAATAACTCAATTTTAATATATTTCAAATTTTATATAATAATAATTATTTTTTCTATCAGAATTATATTATTGATATGGCATTTTTAATTATCTATAAATAATGAAATATAAATACTACAATTTTCATCATTATTTTTTTAAATCTCATCAGAACAGAATAAAATTACTCTTTCTTCAGCCATTTTTTTCCTTTTGCCAAATATAGTTTAAGAAGTTTCAGTCTGATAAGTTTTTCTTACTTAATATATTGAATGAATAATACATACATTTTATAAATCAATATTTATAAGCTAAAAATTTATCTTGTGTTTTGAATGTAATTTTTATAAACATCTTTTAGTTTTTAATCGCTTTAAAAATCTTTTAAAAATCAGGGTTTTTTTCCAAAATGTTTTGGAAAAAAGTAGTTATATTATAAAAGAAAATTAATCTTTGGCAACTATAATGTATAAAATATATAAGAATAATTTTAAAACATAAAAAGATAAACATAATTTAAATTTTTTCTGAATTTCTTAATTTGCATAACTTTTATGAATTTCAGAAAACATTTTTAATATTAATTAAATACCTCCAAACGCTGATAAAAAACAGTTTCTCACCTTTTTACTAAAACCTGTGGGATAAGATGTATACTCTCCAGGTAAAACATTTTTAATAATTCAAATGTAAAAAAAAACTAGAATCTGCCCTTAAAATAGCTGGAATATGTATTTTATATCAGAAAAACCATTAGCACAATGTTATGTTGCTGGGTATTGACTTCCTTCAGTGGTAAGGGATAAACGACAGAAACGTAAGGGATATTCCATAAGGACACCTTTTAGTGTTAAAGGATATTTTGTAAACATTGAGCCAATTATTTTCCCACTCTTCAATTGCCTGACACATTTTTTTAACATTTTTTTTTAAAAAGAATTCCATATGCACTTATTCTATTATATATTGAACACGTATACTCCATTCTTCTTGTAATGCCTTTTACTTCAGTTTTTATATTATTCGTTAACAACACTAACATCAGCTTTTCGAAAAACAATCAGTGATTATCTTTGAGCCGAAAATATCGCTAATACTTGATTCTTTTTTACTTACTTTTTCTTCTGTTAAAATTTCTTTGTGTTACTTCATTTGATTCAATTTTATTTTCTTTATTGCTTAACTTAAGAGCTTGGGGTGTCTGACACAGGCTATCATAAATCAAACATAGGAATTCAAACTAAAAATGTAATCGAACTGCAAAATGTTTGGAAAAAATTCTATGTAAAGATGTATATTATGTACATTCATATACATGTAAATGCAATAATTCAAAAACACAACTTCTTATGTAAAAAAAAAATTAAAATACGTAATAAAGTTATAGTTTTGTGACCAATTTTGATTTCAAATGGTTAAAATAATCAAACATTTTCCCTCTGTTTTCTACGAAGCACAAACCCCCCTTGTGTGAGATTCTGAAACCATAAGTACTCGAGGAATTCACGCTCTTACTAAAAATCTAATGTTTACATGCAAAGAAGAGATAGAGGAATGACGTATTTATTAGAGAGCATGCGAGGAAATTTCATGAAGACCATTCCTGCTGGGTTCAACCCCTTCTCCATTATTTTACGCAGAGAAAATTGATTATTTCTCTCTTCTTCGAGTCTTTCTCAAAGGTCCTCCATTTCCTCTGAAGCCAAAGAAACGTAAGGAGCTTATCCAAGGTGATTGCTAAGAAACTTCTGACTCTGCATTAAGCTCATTTTAAGCCCCTTCTCGATATTCTAAGTGAAGGTCTTAGTATTTGTTTAGTTATTTTTGTGAAAAACATATACAAAGAGCAAGTATTGTAATGGTTAAAAACTTGATCTCGAAATTTTAATAAATCTTCACCTTTTTTTAAAATCTTTTTAAATTCCAGGGACATATTTTTGAATTTGCATTTCTGAGTTCCTTTATGCCTATTTATGAATAAATAATTCAGCAATGGTATGATCTAAATGGATGAAAATTGCCATTTGGTATTCACTCCATTTAAATATCTTTTGGGTATACATACCAGCAACTAATTTACCACCGGCATTATGCATATGCATATCAATATGATAAATTAACCGTTTGAGTGCGGAAGAATTCTTGGTATATGCCAAGTGAAGCGTGATAGCACTTCACCGCACTCAAATGGTTAATAATGCAATGACTCAGAAAAATGAAATTGTACGTTTGGTCTTTTTAATATATTTTTAATATATCAATTGCATAAAAATTGAGAATCCTGGGCAAACCGAGAACGCTAAGAGTGCTCAAATCCTTAATTTCAGAATCTCACAGATTGGAGTTTTATAGTTCGTAGTATAGTAAAGAATACGGTACTTAAGTTTTAATTTCAAGGCCTTGGCGAAAAATATTTACGAAATGCCAACATTTGGCTTGAATCTAGCATTTTTCCTTGATCTAGAATTTGATTAATACTCTAGAAATCACCAGAAAATCTCTTTTATTATTTTGGAAAATATTTTAATCTACTATAACAATTATTTTTGTAGAGCCACATTGTAGTCAATAGATCACAAATCAAATTTTATTGCATTACCCTTTAGCAAATTTGCTTCTATTTTTATATGGTTCTACTTAACTCTTTAACAGATTTAGTTTCAGCTTTCATACATGTCTATTCTTTACAGTATACCAAATTCTTTAGATCTAGCTTTGACTTTATTAAGGCAACTATAACTTTAAAAAAATTGCAGATTTCAATTAAAATTTGTCCAAAATTGGATAGAAATTGTCAAATTTAGTGTAAAGTCCATATACCGAATTCTACCCGTCTTGTTAAGGCTTTTCAGAGTTATTGTGTTCACGGATATTCAAAAATGGATTTTACGCATTCACATTCTCTTCTTATATTTCTTATTTAAGAATGTAGAAAGTTTTTTGGGATTTAGAAATCAAATTTGCGGACATAGTCCCCCATTTTCATAATAGTTATTCTTTTCATAGCAGATCATTAGAAAATAATTCACCCAATTTGACCAAGATCTTTGCTGGCTCGATGATTTTCTTATGTTTTTGTATTTGTGATGGGGTTGATTATCTGAATTCTCTCTTTCGTTCGAATATGAACGAGTCCATTTACAATATTTCCTACCTTGTGATTTTTTTTCTCTTACTTTTTCTCTTTTCATTCCTTCTTATTTGTTACGTTCATGGAATTAGATGGATCTTCACAAAAGATTGTTTCTTGTTTGAAATGATCTAATTCTCTTAGTTACCGTCGTGAGATTTCTTTCCTGTTATATACATATTTCCCTGTTTTTTTGTTTTTTTTTTCAAAATGTTTCGTTGATGCATTGACATACATTGTTTTATCAATGCAGAGATCTAGATCTAGATCTAGATCTAATATTTTAGATCCCGATTTTTAATCATCAATTTTTAACATTAACCACATTGTAGCATTCTAGTTACAAGAAATAGGCTTGTGGAAACATCTAAGAACAATACTATGGGCGTTCAAGGAATTATCCGTTTCTTTCCTTGTCAGTGTAGAGTTTATTCATTGAATAGTTCTCCATATTGGATAATATTTAGAATATTCGAAATGAATATAATGTCTGATATTTCACTAGTTCCTTAATAATATCCGTGAGCTATCTAGGTTATTAAATTTTTATAAAATGATAGCAAAATATGAGTAACTTAAAATCAAGCTAAAAAAATCTCCTTTGTTATCAAATGTCACACTCTCAATAGCAAAATGTAAGCGAATGAAAATAAAAAATTTGAATTGTATAACAAATTCGTTATAATTTGCATTTAAAGCATAAAAAATAGTGGCCTTTCAGTATTTTTTTAGAAAATAAAAACTATTGATTTCAAGAATTTTAGAATCAACACTTACACTCAACGTTACTGAAAGCAGAAAGAGTCGTATATTAAAATTTCAAATGTTTGAAATCGAAAAGGATATGTTATTTCAGTTGATCATCGTTGGTATTAATAGGAGTAAGAGGCATTTAATGAATAATTGGAAGTTGGAAAATTCAAAAAGTCTTGACCTATGCATAACAATGTCAAAGACACAAGCAGCTGAAAAGCAAAATGCGCGTAAAACCATTAACAATATGAAGATAAATTAAACGCTATTAATAAGAGTAAGCATATAATTAAATATTCAAAAATATTATATAGACATATTTAAGCACTCTATATTGAACAAATAAAGGCCACTGATTCCAAAAAATTTTGTAATTTGCTATTATGCATGTCTTTAATGAAAATGACGGATTTCAAGCTGTAATTTAATTACCAAATCACCTCAGAACCTTTTTGATACATTAAATAGCTGAGCAGCCAAGCCACGATGGCCAAGTGGTAAGGTCTAGACTAAGTTCGAAACCCGATTTCATCAGAGAACCAACATGTTAGGGGCTCTGGTGTACTTTAAATCCATCGAGGACGAACATCCTCCCGCTAGTATAGCGCCTCAGTTTGGACAGGGAGGTGCCAATTTAGGTGTCATCCACGTCATCTGACCACGGTTCAAAATTTTGAAGTCCACTCCAAAAAAGACCTAGTGTTGCTTTAAAACGGGATGTTAATATAACTAAACCAGAGCTGTTATTTTAATATATAGAATCCATATTGTAAAGATGTACTAATTACTAGATTCCAGCAAAGTGAAATTTTTGATAAATGACCTTTTTCGCTGCTAGTAATTATACTTAAGAGAAACACAAAACAATCGGGCAAATGAAGATTGGGGAGATTCGCGAGAAACGTTAGAGGGGTGTTTCCATCCGAACCGACGCTCCTCCGTCCACATTTTCAGCCTCCCTTTCCCTGCCTGCTGGATGTTCACCCTGGTTAAGAGAGATTTTACTCGTTTCAGGATTATTAACATAACTGCTGAAGAGAGCGAAAACTTAGATTTACGCATGCTTCGATCCTTCCGAGTATTACGTCCACTGAAACTTGTGTCTAGAACACCAAGTAAGTCTGGAGTGGGACTGAAAGAGGCGAAGTGTAGATAGACCTCTCCTCGGTCACAATCTGTAGTTCCCACTCACATCATCTAGATCACAGTCTCACACTTAGAGCTCGACCGAGACATCCACTGGGTGTGTTGCCGAATGACATAGACAGTTTACTTCTGTAGTCCCTCGTAGTAGTCTATCATAGTGCTTTAGAATACTGTCTCTTTCTCTTTCAGTGTGTGCTTGGTCTATTCTTATAGTCCCCGTAATCATCAGTACTCAATTAGTCTATCCAGAAGTATTTCTTAGTCACTGATTAGTCCTATGAAAAGTGTATTACATGACTTTCTATATGAATATGCATATATGTATATGATGGTATTTTTCAAATGTGTTCATATTGATTTTTTGTGAAATTTTCAAATGTGTATTATATATTTTCATGGTTTTATAGTATTTAATATGTGTACCAATTTCTTCTTGAGTATTATACATTTATTCAATGGTATTTAGAAAATGTAGAAACAATGATGAAAGAGTTTT
The DNA here is from genome assembly GCA_026289955.1 of Argiope argentata. NCBI lineage: Eukaryota > Metazoa > Arthropoda > Arachnida > Araneae > Araneidae > Argiope > Argiope argentata. Next base: position 4,772,403 of record JAOUZG010002851.1, on the reverse strand, counting down.
TGCTTATATAGAGAGAGAGTATTATATTATTCTGAAGATTTTTTTATTTGTAGATTATATGATTTTATTTAAATAATGTACTTGATTGGAAGCATTCATGCCAATAATAATAAGAATACCAAAAGTTTGCGCATTTGAAGGTGATAGATTTTGTGGTTAAATTTTGTTAAATATTATTTATTCATAATGCAAAAGAAGTATTGCAAATTACAGAGATATGTTTTTAATATTGAATGAAGCTCACAAATGAGAAGCACATTTATAAAACTTACAATTGGTATTAGTTTTGTCTCCTGTATACCAAGAATTTATTTTAGTGTAAAATATTTTTATCTATAATTTAAATATATCACGGGATTTGGGAAATATTATAAACGGATATGTAAATATCTTTTGTTTAAATGGAAACGAGCTAACATGCTGAAATTTTTAAGAAAAATTTTGATATGAGTTTTAAATTAACTAAATATAATTACTTCATTTCATTTCAGTAATGTTATTATTTATCTTTTTTCACAAAAAAAAGAATTATTAATATCAAAAGAATTAAAATCGCAGAAACTTTTCGATCAAAATTAATGCCAAATTTGCCAAACATAATTCTTTATGAATTTTTTTCTGCGTTTCCTCAATAAAAGTAAATTACCGGGGATAAATGTAATCGTTAGAGGAAAAATGTAATTGACTTTTAAAATAATTTTTATGTAGATGCTTTCTCATACCATTTTTTGATTACCAACACTTTTTTCACCAAACTGAATATTGGAATTCCAATTAACTAACCTGAAGAAAGGCGAAAAAATAGCGTTCCAAGAGCTATTAAACTTAATGAAGCTGGAATTCTTAATTACTCATATAAAAATCGTAATTATCCCGATTGATATAATCCATAGAATTAAAAATGTAATCATTGTTGAGTTATTTCTTGACAATGTCGCGAGCGAAACACTTTGTACTTCTGCTGGGCGAATTCCGTGCGCCGGGAAGTGCACCTCTCCGACCGCAGTCTCCCGCTTCACGTAGTTAGTGTGACGGCTCTCTAGTCTTCCAGTAGTTTGGATGCGATGTGTTGCTTGCATTTGTTGACCCCTTTAGCGTAGAAACACCTGTAGATATCCTCCCATTTTTCTAGGTGTATAACATTCATTGTACCCCAAGACTTAGATGTAGACTTGAGAACGTTGAGAGCTATTAGAGTTTTGAGGCCTCTGAAGCTAGTATCTGGTATACCAAGTAAGTTCACTTCCCTCGACAATGTACTCTGTATGTTTTAGAGACTGCATGGCAATCATTCTATAGACAATAAAAATACCCAAACTCAACTAGTTTACAAGTTTGCTTGTGAAAGCTCAGAAATTCCATATTTATATGTCTAGTGGAGAACAATGAAACAGGAAGTCCCGTAAGAGCTCCGGAAATTGGCAAGAATCATCTCAAAAATATAAAACTTTGCTTAAGAGCTCTAATTGTCATCCGTTATTTTAAGGAAATAAAACATCATTCAGACTCTCATAAACAAAATCTCTAATAGACCTAACATATAAAAGACGGTATAGGCTGGTTCTTAGGGCGTAGGGTTCGAATCCCTTTGGGCTACGAGTTCGAAACCGACAAACGAAGATTCTTCATGTGTGTGGTGGCGCACATTAAATCAGTCGTGGTCGAAAAGTCCTCCACGTCTAGAGCTATACAGCTGGGGGAACTGTATCAGAGGTGATTGTTCTCCGTACCAGATCTAAATGACGATCTGGGAATAAATGAAGCCCCCCCCCGTAAAAAGGGTTTGTGATGTGTCTGAGCTAAAAGTTAGGTTTCTGCAATCAGGTGCTCAGGGGTTCATATCTTGAGAAGCTACTGCATCCCTTCTCCTGTTGTAAGGCGGAACACGAGACCAACAACCTAAAGCGTTGCAAAGAACTCGAATAGATTACAGTCAGTATCTCTAAGCCATAAAATGTCGTTTGAGAGCTATGATAGTCAACCAATAAGCGTCTGAAAACAATGAAATATGGCTTGAGATCTCTGATTTATTACAATCAGACATGGAGAAATATAGAAATTTTCGAAGGTCCCTGCAAGTTCACAGTCAGTTTCTCAAAGTTGTAAATTATTGCATAAAAAAACTTATATACAACCACTAAGTACCATCCTGTTGTTTAAGACCTCAGACACTTTACAATCAGAACAGTGAAAACCGTAAAATGTTGCGGAGAGCTCTGGTAATCATTATCTCAAATTCATACAAATTGCGTAGATTCTTTATAACCAATCATTAAGTGACTCAAAGCAATAAAACGCTGTTAAAGACTTCTGGTGGTTTACGAACAGAATCCGAAAACAATAAAAAGTTGTGAAATGCTTTAATAGTTTTCAACCAATTTCGCAAAACCATGGAAACTTTGGTACTTTCTAGCAATGAATTTCTCAAATTTACGCATATTTATGTGTATTTTGAATCAGCAAATTATAAAATCATCAAATATTTGACTGTGAATGTTAGTATTGAAAAAGCTTACTAACTAATAATAAATGTTAAAAAATCACTTTAGTTTTGTCCGTTTTTACATTCGAAATGTTGTACAAATGAAGAAAAAAATGCTTATATATATGAAAGAAAAAATGCTTGTTTTAAATAAGGCATCCGTATAGAAAATTCCAATTAATACTGGTTTCTTTTCTACTGTAAAGTATTTAATTTCTTTCCAAATAATTCATACCATTCAAGAAATGTGCAATCCATTAGAAAAGAGCTATTAATTCATTAATATAAAATTTTGAAGAAATTAATTTTACCACTAATGATTTTATTGAAATATTGCTCATCTATAATTATAAAATGTTCCCACAAGTAAAAGGTTAAAAATTTTACCGTTTCTTTTGTATTTATTTTCAGGGCAAACTTGTATCTTTCTGAGTCTATTTTAATAGAGTACTTATAATGTTATTTGAATGATTGTCATACAGTACTTTTTTAATAGTTAAGTGCCCTAAAAGTATTTTCATACATTTTTTTCATAGGTGCATATATATTAGTTCTTGATAGTGAAATAATTTTTTTCTTGGAAATTGAAAAAAATATATTACGATGATTTCCTTTTTAATCTATTCACCTAATGATTTAAGCAACTTACCAAATGCCTAACTAATAATAATAATCAATAACCTATTTCTAAAGAGGAAGGATGGTTAATAAAATGTGAAAACTATTTTTTTAATTCAAAAACGCAATTCCATAAAGGAAATTCCATATACAAGCGTTTTAAAAAGAGAGTAAACTTTATTTAGTATTATGGCTATTTTAACGAAAACAATTTTTTTATCATAAGAGGGCACATTTTTAACATTCAAACCGATTTTACATTAATATCCTTAGAATCAAAAGATTGGATTTTATTTTTACAATAGTTTATTCCTTTGATAAATGATATATGAAATACAGGGTATCGATAAAAGGACTGTTGGGTGCAATTTTTTTATAATTCAATCTTAAAAGTAGGATAATTTTATGCATATATGCTTTAACTTATCAAGATTTTTGCTGTTTAGAAGATTTCAATATGTACTTCATTTGTGGCATTCCACACATCGAAACGGTATTCGTCCTCTTTCCAAGTCCTTGATAGCATATTTGGAGGGGGGGTGAATGTAGGTTACATAAGAAATTATCCTTTGCCAGAGATGGATTCCTGAATTTTCTCAAGGTAAATGAGATTCTCAACAAGTTCCCAGAAGAAAAGGTCTAATGGAGTCAGATTTAGCATCTTGGGGATCAAGAAATAGTCCCTTTCCTTCCAATCCCCTCGTTTCCGCATCATCCAATGCTCCCCAAACATATTTCTGACATTTGAAATGAATTATGGATTCCATTGCTATTATCTTCAGGAGCTCTTGGCTAAGTAGGCTACTTTTATTTTAAAACACTGCCCGTTTCTTTGAACTCTCGTGGCCATTGATGAATGATTTTGTCCATAAGTGCATTACCCCCTACTCTTGCCAAAAATTCGGCTGTACTGTGGTAAAAGTTTCTATAAACCAGATAATATACTGAGTATAGTGCTGTACAGTTTCTATAATCCAGATAACGTACTGAGACCTTTTCAGTGACTCGTCATCGCGGTGCTTTTTGGAATGAGCAGTGTGAATGTTTCAAGATAAATTGCAGTGCTACATTGCTTCAAGGTCAATGACGCCCGGCGCTGCTTAGTTTCGAAAAAAACTGAAACTGGTGTGAATAAAATTTCATGAGCTATTGATTTCTTCAGCCAACGTCCTGTCACAGAAGTAGCTCGTCTTTCTCGTGATCTAGGTGTATCGGGTTCAAGTTCCGGTCGGGCATGATTGTTCAGTGAGGGGAGTGAATGTGCCCTCTGTAAATTTGGCTGTGCAAGAGAATCTGATAAGTGTATGTTATCTTCATATGAGCGAGAAGTCAGACTTCTTCTGCCCTCGGGTGCTGAAGGTCCATACCCTCAGAAGCTACGGCACCCCTCCTTCCGCTGAAACATCGTCACATGGACACATCATCGTCGTCGTCACCATCATCATCACTGATTTCTTCAAAATTAGCTCATATGCCCTAAGTCATAACCTTAACTCGATGTGATTTTTTAAAGCAACGGAGTTTTTTATAACCACCCTCTATTTCCCTTATGATTTTAACTACTTTAAACAAATATGAACTTAAATTTATTTAATTTTATTTTTGCAAAATAATTTGTGATAGCTTAGGGCAATCCAGCTGAAAATTAATCAGAATTCATAAAATTGTGTTCAATCAATTATCCAAACAATAATTTTTTAATAAAATTCTATTTTCAAAGAAACAGAGAATTGCTTAAAAAATTTTACGTCATATAATGTAAATTCCATTTTTAATAAGACCGAATTCAATTTTCGTGATTTCAACATTTATGGACATTTTATGCTTTTATTGTTTTATAATCTTCAAAAATCATCAATATCAATTAATTGCTCATGTATATGCACCTTACTCTATATTAATATTTTTCAAAAATGTGCTATTGAAATGTCTATTTTTATTGTCTCTCTTACTATGTATTTATTTTTCTGATAACTGAAATATTTAAACTCGATAAGAACTTAATTAAACTTTGAATTAAAAAACTTAAAACAATCGGTAGTAACGTTTTTTTTTAAACGTATTAACTTAAATCCCATAGTAATAATGTAAGCTAAAATTAAAGCTTTTTTAATCGCTCGTAACAAATGAACAGCTGTCAAAGCAACAATGCAAATATATTTCTTTAGAAAATTTTACATCTGTAAACCAAAAACTCAACACTGCCGATGTAACGGTTGAACAGGGAAATAGCCCAACGGGCTTAATAACAAAATAAGAGCTTTATTCTAAAGTAAATCACAATCACTAACAATATTCAATTCATCTGAAGTGTACATAAAAACAGCTGTTATATTTAACTGTAACTCGCAAACAATAAATCTGTAGTAAACAATTGTTAAATTAAAAAGGCACTCGGAGAACTCTGCAGAAGACAGAATTCACTTAACTATTCACGCCTCTCCAACATCTGTTATTATCCAGTGTTTATTCGCTTAAGTTGCTGATTTTTCTGAGAAACAACGCTCGATTCAACACTGGCTAGCTACTCAACACATAACTCAATACTGCCTCAATATTCATATGACACCAACTCTGTCTCTTGCTTTTTTTATAATTTTCATACTATTACCTAAATGGTTTGTGAAAGATCAACAAAACTCATTTTCTAATAAACCTATCCTGAAAATTCCTGTATATTTTAGAATTTTCTATTTTGTCGCCAATTGATTGCCAAGGTTGTAGATCATTGACAATATCCATTCAACATCCTTCAGAACTCTCCATAAAACCACCTTTTACTAGGAATTTTACTGATCTTGGCAGCAAAATTACAAATTCATACCTATATTAAAATAACCGAAAAACTACGATGACGTGTATCAGAGCACTTTTCTTCAAGTTAGGTATTTTTTGTTAATCTTTCATAGACAAATTAATATTTATTTATTCAATTTCAAACTTCTTCGACTTACATTTGTATTTCCATGCTTCATCGTAACATAACTTTTATTCTTAAGGAAAATAATCCGTGCATAATAGTTATCGACCTTTATCATTCGGGATTCACTCATCACTAGTCTGAGAAAATAAATTGTAAAATCTATCGTTTCATTAGCTTAGAGACTATTATGCTTTACAGTTATTGAAACATGTCTTTATTTTTTATTAACATTTGTAACTTTCATTATAATATGCATTCTAATGGTATTTTTTTATATATGCCTAGCTAACACTTTGCTTATATATGTTTCTTATGTTCGATATGTCTGCTTCTTTCTTTTATCACTATGTCATAAACTAATGCTCTGTGTCTTTCGCGATGCTTCTCTCTGCTTCTTAGGTCTTCAGGTAGTTCTCAAGTCTATCATCAAGGCAATGGCACCTCTACTCCAAATCGGCCTCTTGGTGCTTTTTGCCATTGTAATATTTGCTATTATAGGCCTTGAATTTTACAGTGGTGCTCTTCATAAAACTTGTTTCAGCATAGTGGATAGATGTAAGTATAATGTTCTCTCTCTTTCCCTTTTTATGTTTCATTTAGTATAATAATGAAATACTATATTTCATGTCTTTAAATGTGTTTAATAGTCATGCTACTCTAATTCTTAACAACATTGCAGAAAGTTTTTGTTCTCAGACATTCATTTCATTTATAACGCTACACTGTCATAGAATATTTAGCTTAGCTAAAGCATTGAAAAGATTACCCAAAGTTAAATAAAAGGAAAATAAATCAGACACTGAAAATAATTGTAATTGTCCTAATTCCTTTTTATCTAATTTATTTTATCTAATCTAAATTGCTCACTTAGTTTGACTTAATCCAAAATTGTGGTTTTAATCTTTCTTGTTCCAGCTGTCCACCTAATCTGTATTTGATCTAGCTTAATCCAAAAGTCAAATTTTCGTATTAAAAAATAAAACGATATCTTCCAGTAATCAGGAAGCTTTAAAAACCTGTAATATAAGAATATAATTTATTTCCAATATTTAGGTTGCACTTGAAAGAGAGAAAACCCAGTAACCAGTAACCTAGTATCTTTTACATAAACACACATTTGCTCAATTCTAGAAGAATGCAGTTTAATTGTATATCTAGAAGAAAGAACCTGTAAATCCATGATCTTCTTCTCGGCCATGCAATGCCATAATCAATATCCTATTGATGTGGAAGAGTAAAGTAATCGTGGGAGGGCCAATCCAGGAAGCTTTCTTTCAAAGTGATTGGGGGACATTAGAACTGGAACTTTTCTCCTGTTCTATTTATCTATTCCAGTGTTATTTTATTTTATTGATAGCTAACAGTAACATATTCACTTGGCATATTTTCTAATAAACCGATATATGCCAAGGGGATATATAGGTATTTATTTGTGGAATAAATGGTTCTGTTTTGACAAAAGCTTATTTCGCCCCCGAGATATCCGAAAATGACGTCATATATATCAAAGCCATGACTTTTGTTATTACTTTCATAGCAACATGACGATTGCTAAGGAAATTTCGTTGTAAATAAGCATGGAGTCGTTCTACGCTACGTCGTAGTGTGTATTGTATATGATTATCAGAAATTATTCTATTTTTATATATAGCAGCATGCAATATTCTGATGGCAACACCTGTGATGAAACTAGGGACTATATGGCTATTTATTTGTGGAATAAATGTTTTTTTGGTAAAGACTTGTTATTAATTTCCCTTACAAATCATTTATTTTAACAGGGCGTATGAATATGCGTTTTGAAATTTGCACATTACATAAGATCTAAAATCAGTTAAACAACTTCAAGAGATATAAATTCCAGATACACTTCTCGTTAAAATATTTTTATTGAATTCACGTCTATCATTTAATTTTTCAAAATGGATTTTTCTGGTATCGATCAATTTTCGCATCACATTCGCCAATTCGTCAGAGACAGGCTATAACCATAATTTCTAATTACTTGAATTAAAGATTACGTTGGCGTCAATTTAATAAAGAGTTACTAGTCATATATTTGCATATGAAGATGACTATACGTTTCATTAAAATTTATCATTAAATAGAGTATTTTCTGCCTTAAAAATTATAAATAAATCTGAATTAAAGTAACTTGACCAATTTTATTCATTGAAATAGTCTAATTGCAAATATCTAGTTTTCATTGAGTTAAACGTGGTAATAATTTCATTTGATTGCAACCTGTTTAATTTATTTTCTTTCTAAAAGTTTATCTTGTTTTATAACACCATCTTGGCTTTCTTTAAAAAAATGAACTAAAAATGAAAGTTACAATGCCTTCCCAGTTATCAGAGCTAAGCAGTGGATTTCTCACTTGGCTGAATAGGGACGTTAAATTGAAGGAGAAAAAATGTTGAAGGCAGATCACTTAAGAAATGCTATTAACTTAGTTGTAAAATATATACATTTTCAAAAATTACATTTTTTAGCTATAAAAACATTACGGTTGTAATGTGCATATAAAGTGATTAATTAAAACTATGAATTAATGTATAAATATTTACTGCTCGAAAAATATTGACATTTTGATTATTTATTAACTGTTTGTATTTCACTTGATAAGTCCTGTAAATGAATATTTTTTCATGCTATATTTGTTGGAAATTTATTATTTTTTATAAGCTTATAATAATTTATATATATTAGGAAATTATTAACTATTGATTATGGGGAATTTTTAAATAATTTTATTTCTCAAGTAAATTAATAGTATGTATACTTTTACAAAGAAGCTAAAACTTCATCTAAAATAAATAACTAAAATATTGATTAAGTTAAAAAATAGCTTCAAAATGCGTTACTTGATTGAAATGATTGATTAAAATAAAGTTCATAATGTCGCCAGATGTGTAAATCTGACACTGGATTTGGATTTCATGACTGCATGTTTTCATTTGCAGATGAAATTGTCACCGAGGGGGACCAAACCACCCCTTGCTACATGACTCATGACCCCGAGAAAATCCCGAGTGGGGCTTACACTTGTGATCCAAATGAAGCACAATGCGATGAGGGTTGGATAGGACCCAATTTCGGCATCACTAGCTTTGATAATATTTTTTTTGCCATGTTGACAGTTTTTCAGTGCATCACCATGGAAGGCTGGACAGCCATTTTATACTGGGTGAGCTCGCACTTTACTTGTTTTCATTAAATACCTCTTGTATTGATTCCCTTGCTCATTTTTTCGGAAAATGCGTTTGCTATTTTACTATTTAGGTATATTCCTTTTACCGACTGATATTCTGCACAAAATTTATTTTAGGATACAAAAATACAGTTAAAAAGGTGACGTTAAATTAATGCAGAATAAAAAGAATTAAGCTGTGAACCAAATACATTAACTTTGAAGTTGTTAAAACTCTTTAATTAAAATATTATTTAAGATTCTTCATTATTAATAATTGGATCATGATCCAATAAATAAATTTTTTACCTCAGGCCATCTAAGTAGTATTATTTTTGTCCAAATGAGATAACATTTAAATTAAAGATAATTCAAATGATATACTAGAAATTTGTCGGATAAAAGTTTCAATCAAATAATTTTTCAAAAAAGGTGTTGCTCGCAATTGATTTTTTAACAGATTTATTTTTTCAGTGTATCACCCCCCAACTTTTTAATAGCTAAGGTGTTCTAATCTCAAAGTCATTATTATCTTCCTAAAAATACGCTTGGTCAACTTGAATTCTATCTTTCAGAACTACAAATATTCAGAAATGGTTTATCTTGTTCTTAAGGTATCCGAACACGTTGGAAACGTTGATTTTTGCCAAAAGTGACATTTTTAAAAGCTCTTTTATTGTGCAGACCAGTCTTTGAGCTAATCAAAACAGGATTACTTTTATCTCTACATTAGTTAGGTCAAAATATTAATATTTCCTGGATGTTCAGGATACTGGAAGTGGAAATTTAAATAACCGGAAGTATCGATTTAAAGGGCAAAAAACATGTTTAAAATTTGTGTAAAATTTTGGCACCAGCTGGCGCTATTCAAACAAGAGAAGCCCTCTCAGCTTAAAATCGCTGACTTACCTATTGTCAGCGGGCTTACCTATGACAAATGCCATAAGAAACGACAACATATGTAAGATTTTTGAAAACGACATTTTGAAAGGTGCCCTCAAGTAAATTCTTTAATAATTAAGTTTGTTTAATGTTACTTAAAAAACCCTTTTACAGAGATTAAATTAAATTCAAAAAATATATATAGTTTCCACAATTTAAACAGCAAATGAGGCCCAAGAATTTTCAAACGTTTAAGGGCTCCTAAAGGACCTACTTCAACATTGAATGCAATTCGCTGTATGCACAATCGTCAGTTTAAAATCTTTCGATATGCTTATTATCTATAAACGCGCAGCACAGGCTAGTTCTGCTCCTACTTTGAGCAAAGTAGTAGAACTATATTTTCTTTTTCACTGTGTTCTAAAAAAATTAAACATCCAGTAGGAGACTTTGTCCATTTTATGAACTCAAAACAATTGTATCTATTCTGCATGACCTAATTAGTCTTGTCTGAACTCTGCGTACAACTCGTAATCAGAGACAGTTCTGTAAAAACACTTCATGCAAATCATGACAATTGTTTTAACCATCCGATTTCCTATGTGTTAATCTCCTCTAAATTCAGGGTATTTCATTTATATGAATTGGAAAACGTCAAATTCAGACTAAGTGTAAACATAAGCTAACACATCAGACACTTAATAAGGAAGGAAAAATCCGGGAAGAAGGGGAAACACAAATGCATTTTTTTTTAACTTTTAGTGGATTGCATTTAATATTAATGCATTTCTTTCAAATATGAATTCATTCATTAAATGTAATTAACTTTTAATAGAGTTTTAGCATATTGTAATGCAAATTGAAATCAATAAGCAGTGACAAAATCGGGAAAATACAAGGATTTCAATATGTTTCGTATGAAGGTGAAGAATCCGGGTTCAATTCTTGAGAAAAGCAATCATTTTTTAATAAATCATTTATATTAAATGTAATTATTTAATAATAAGTAAATGAAATATTTTTTTCTTTGTTGATTTAAGTAGAAATTGACTTACTTTTTTTGTATTACTTGATTAAAATAGCTTCTTTTTTATGATACGATTTAATTATTCCTGCTATAAATGTATAATTATAAACCACCCTATATTATCTATTATGTATTTAAAAACGAATTTTTTTCCCACAGACTAACGATGCGCTTGGAAGTAACTTCAACTGGATCTATTTTGTACCTCTTATTATTCTGGGATCGTTTTTTATGCTCAACTTAGTTCTCGGTGTTCTTAGTGGGTAAGTATCCTTTTTCTAGTGTGTCCACTCTTAAAACATAACACGCCCATTTCTGTATGTTTCTGCTGTTAAACCTCGTTGACTTTAATTCGTACGCATCTGGGATTGCAAGTAAATCACGGCTGTTAATCATTTGTAACCTATTCCCTCTTCAATCTTCAAATCATCTATAGGTTCAAACTAAAAACTATCAACAAACAAAACTTTATATCTTTTGTAATCAAGGATTATAAAAATTTGTACACTAATAACAAAAATATATATGTTCAACCAATTGCGGACCCATGTTTTATGCAAGGTATTCTTAAACTCTTTCCACTTGCAATTTTCTTTTTGAAACTCCGATCAAAAAGAAAATTGCAAGAATAGAACATGAATAGAAAAGCATAGTAAAGAAATGAAATAGTATTCGGTATAACTGATAGAAACTGAAATAAGTTTAGTTGTAATATTAATTTGAATATACCTATAACACGGAGGGCAAACCAATGACACGCGTGTCATTGATAGCACGGGACACATTATTTTGGGCACGCCACCGATCAAAACGGTTTGTAAAGAGTTTCCATGTGATTTCATTTGATACTAAACCTGCCCTGATTTGATTGGTTGGAGGTTAAATAATTTGAAATGCAAGCGATTGATTTCCAGTCTAGTTCAATATGGATTCAAAAATGTATTGCAATAAGGAATAGAAATGGGATTGAACCAGAAATATTAATAAGAAATATAATTAAAAATACCAGAAATGAAAATTTTGGAAACACAGAATTCTGTTCCAGACATGTTTAACTGTTTGAAAAAGTTGGGTCACGCTGTTTTAACCATATTTTCATCTACCTATGCTATTATTTTCAGTGATAAATAACATTAAAACCTCACTTAGAAATCATTTAGTAGATGACTCTAATTCAATATGAATTCTTCTAAAATTAACATCTTACAATATAAGTTACAAGTCATCTAATATAAAACAACAGAAGTCACACCTATGTCATTTTAATTTGAACCACACGCGTAACTAAAACATTTACTACTACACAGAGAAAAAATATTTTCCCGTAGTAAATAAAGAGTTTTGAATTATGATTTAGTTTTAATATTTTCCCATGTATCACAAGCGAAAATCATTTGATGACTCAGCTATACCTCATTAAACATTTCTTTAGAGGGGAAATGGCACGTTGGTCCATAAAGGTTCCCCCTTCCCTTTCATATACAATTATTTTAAATCTATACGTTTTTCTGAATAAAATCTGCAAAAAAATTATCCAGAAACAAATGTTGTCAATATTTTTGTCAATTTCCAGAAAATCCTTTATGAAATATTAGCTTGCAGAATAGATTCAGAAAACCTTTGTGAAAAATTGAAATGAGATCCGTTAATTTGAGATAAAATATTTTCCTTCTGTAAAAGATTAAGTCGGAGTTAAATTTCAAAATTATGGCATGATAATTTTATTTTTGTAAAAGCCTCAATTTTCAGGCACATTTCTTTGTCTAAGATTTTAATATTTAAATTTCTAATAAGAATCATGACATTTTTTTCCTTAAAATTACTTTAAGTAATTATGTTGCTTTGGAACTGATTGCTGAGATGGCTTTAGAAAAATTAGAATTTTATTTTCGAGTAAAATATCCGAAAATAATTCTTATAAAATAATACCAAATTTTCAATATATAAATTGTGCATATTTTATCAAAAAAGTGAAAAATCTATAGAAAATCTTTTTTAAAAAAATCGTTAATTCGTAAGATATTACTGTATGAACATTCTCAAAATCACTTAAAGGGCTCACCGGTGAAATTGATTAATCAGTAAAAAGTCTTTAGAAAAGTCTTTTTCTATTACCATTGTTTAGAAATCAACTTGCATGGTTTACTTAATATAAAATATACTATTTCAATGTATTTTCATCTTGCATATCTCTATAGAAGAATTAATCTTTATGTACCTATTATATTGTGAAACATGAAGTTTCCAAAAAGGATTGAAATTTAATTTCAAATAGCGTTTTTACGTCTTTTAATCTGGAATGTTACTATAAAAATTTCATTCCATGCGCTTATTTATATTTACTTGCTCTTAACACTTTCTTAACTTTTTTTTCTTCTTTTTCCAGTGAGTTTGCAAAAGAGAGAGAAAGAGTGGAAAATAGACAAACTTTTTTAAAAATTAGAAGGCAGCAACAGTTAGAAAAAGAGCTGAATGGTTATGTTGAGTGGATCTGCAAAGCAGGTAAGCGCTTGCTCGTTCACATATTCCCGTCGATCCATACTCATATTAAAGATCAGTGCTTGTATGTGCATGTTGGCGCTAGACTGTTTGATCTACAGCTAACAGATGTTTATCCTGGAGGTCGGGAATGTTCCCCTCGGGGTCTTTTTTTTATTATAATTTTAATTATTAATTAAAAACTAACTTTTCCGCCCCAAAAAAAATCTTTTCATCTCCCCACCGCCAAATAAGCAAGGTTTCAGGGGCAGGGGGTCCCACGCCAACGAGGTGAGGTTTAACATAATTTCGACAGATTACTTCAAACAATTCAGTTTATTTTCTTAGTTTTCAATGCATTTAAAATTAAAAATTGCTAATTATTCTATCTCAACAATCTGAACTATCTTTTTCGACCATCTGAAAAAAATTTGTTGAAAAATTCTTGAGATATAACAAATTAAGAAAATAATTTTTTTATTTCTCATAAGGTTTAAAGGCTCAGCGGCATTGTTTTCGAGACTGATATAAAAAATGTTTTGTTTCCAAAAAAATGCAAAATTAACTGCAGTTCAATAATTTCTATTATTTTAATTCAATGTATAAATTCTACGGCAGGTAACAGAAAATTAAAGATATACATAATACGTTGTGACTGAAGACCTTTATAATATTATGAGGGGATTATCTGACTATCATAATTTGAAGTTTTAAAATATTTTGATGAAAAAGGTATTAAAACAGGAGTTATATAAAATATTTAATTATTTAAATTCTAGCAAGTATTAAGATTAACTGTCTGGTTGTCAAATGGGGCCAGTATATTATAAAATAATCAAGAATTTGAAAATAAAAGCATCATTTATAGGAAACTGAATCAAATCAGATTTTTGTAGCAATAATAAATAATTGCATAATCTAAAAAAACTATCTACAAATATAGTTTTTCGTGCATTTCCGTAGCTATTAAAAAGTATATTTCTAAATTTTAAAAAATGGGTTCAATTCATTTTCATATAATATGTTTCAAGTGCGTCTGTTAGTTTTGATTTTGGAAACTATTAAGTGTAAGAGGAAACAAGGTCATAGAGTGATTCCATAACAATTGATTATATGAGTAATTATGATCTGATATTTTTGAAACTAATGGGATTTTAAAAAAAGACATACCATTGCATCATAATATATAAAATAACAAGCAAGTGGGTACATGATATGGGTAATTACGCCATATTTTCAAAAAACGATTTCTTTCTTGGGGAATGAAAAAAAATCCATGACATCATAATATAACATAAGATAAAACGCAGGCAAATTCTCGATAATTTGGGCAATTACGATCTATAACAATCGTTACTCATGTTTATTGAATTTCATTTATTTGGTTCGGGGAAGGGGAAGTAAATTGTCATCCATCAAGAAAGTCCTATGGATAAAAACAATCTCTCGTTCTTTCATTTTAAAAGGATATTTTCTTAACTTACTTTTAAGCACTTTTATTTCACTTGTTTCATGTTTGTTAAGATGGAGTTTCATAAATAGTTTTTCATTTACTCCTGATGTACAAAGCTTTTTACACTTTTTCTTACTATCATATGTTTTGTGTGAATAAATTACATTTGTTTCATCGGATTCACTGATAAAACTGATGTATTAACTAATAATTACAATTAACTCCACATAAGTGGCATCCTTGGTAATATGGGAAAAGGAATATATCGCCTGATAAAATAAAAATTTAAAAAGTGAGTATTTATTAAATTTGTTCCATATATCCTTCTTTTCATACATCAACCTTTTAATTCTTCTTTTTGATTAATTCAGAAATCGAAGAAACTTCAAAAATATCTTCGAAAATATTTTTATATTAAGCCATAGATTATTTCTTTTAATTCATTATTTTTAATTGGCTTTATTGTAATTGTTTGATAACGAAATGCAGGTTTTTTAATGAATCTTGTAATACTGAAACACCAGATAATTGAGACTCTATATCTTTTAGAAATAAAAATGTTATATTTTCTTAAAAAATTGTAATGAACAATTTATCTCAGCTGGCCTCAAATTCTATCAGATTAGAATTTGAGAAAATAGCATTCAAAAACCTAAACTAAAGTAAAATATTTGTAGTTTGAAAATATAAATTTCAATGTAGACTTCCAAAACTAAGCTTAGAAATAAAGTTCTTTTTTATAAAGTAACATTTTTAAACATTAAGAATATTAAATAAAATAATTTCAAAATTTTGCAAAAAAATTATTTATTAACCTAGTCACCTATTTAAAAAGTAAATAATTTTCGATGGAAAGCAATAATCACCCGAATATGAATATAAATGTTATTTTAATAAAAAAAACAATTTATATTCACTACTCATCTGTAAATTAAATTTATTAAAAGATTTCTATTTTTTTAATACAAATATTTAGAGATACCTTTCTCTTTCCATAGACAGTAACAATTTTCAATTTACAATTCTGTTTCTTTATATACTAATGATTGATGCTTATATTTAAACCAGTTTCTTAATATAACCATCATTTTATATGAATTTCAATTACTTTTTTTCGTTTCAGAGGAAGTTATTTTAGCTGAAGAAAGAACAACACTAGAAGAGAAGCTTCATATAATTGAAGGTTGGTTTAGTTTCTGTTTGTTCGTACACTTTGAAAATAATAATCCATATGCTAACTTTTGATTATTGCACTTTTGAATTAACTTGTTCCTATGTTTTTGAGTGAATTTCAATCAAAATATGACAATCTTGCAAATGTAGTGATTAATGACATCATACATCGAATTACTTCCTCCAATATTCTCCTATTTTTATTTTTTTTATGCTCAAAATTAAATTTCCGATCTACTGCATGGAAAATTTAGAACCTGGAGGTTCAGCAGAATGTTATTATTAAATATTTTGGAAATTTAAATACTTTCTTTTCAGGTTCTTATTTTGCAAAAAAGTAAAAAATCTGCAATTAAAGTTTCATGCTTTCACGCCCAGTGACTCAACCGTGGTATCAATGGCAAACTGGTCATTATTTGTGGTGACATTAACATGAGGCTATTACTATGGCACTCATGATATTCGTATCAAGTGCTAAAAATCGCAAATGTGATATATTAATTTTGTAAATTTCCATTACATTTAAGGAATTGTTATTCTACTTATCATCAAAATAGGATATGTATGTTAAAAGGAACTTATTTTACTTTTAAGAGAATTTTAATAAGAGTGAATACTATAACGTGTTCGTTTGTTATATGTTTAATGTTTTAACATTTTTCTAATGCCTTAATAAATCACATTGGCAAGCATACATCATTTCAAAATAATCAATTATTTTCCTGAAATGAATTTTATGCTTTATATTGTACGTTATAATAAATAATTTTACAAGAAAAATTCATAGACAGAAAAAAAAATTGATTTTACGCCGCACATGAAAGTGTTAAAAGTAAAAATGTCAACAAATGCCTTTAGTATTATTATTTTCGCTAAATAAGTATTTATGCTAAAGATTTTATTTCCAAGACATGAAAATGTTCAACAAATATTGAAATCACCAATCTGATTTCGAGTGTCAGCTTTGTAGATATTTGATCCCAGTTTACACTACTTCAAAAATATTTGCAATCCACTAAACGTTGGTAATGGTTGCTAATTCCTTTTACGCATGTCTGTGAGATGAATTTCTATTATCTTTATTATTATTTTCAGCTCGCAAAAGAACTGCCAAAAGGAAGAAGATGAAAAACATGCACAATAAGAGTACGGACGAAGAAGAGGACGAGGACGACGGTAGCAAAGACAGCGATCCTGTTGGTAAGAGGATGGGGGTAAAAGCTTCTTTAGTTAGCATTAAAAATGTTCTGTTTCAAGACAAGGTATTTACATATTTGTGGAGTTGACTGAAAGCTGAATATTTTAACCTAATTGAAGAAACACCCCAATATTAAAAAACAATCAAAGCTTTTTTTAATAGCCTATTTGTTTCAGGTTAATAATTTGCAAAATTCCTATTTTTAGTAATTGTAATCTTTTTCTTTGAAGAGGTGTATAAGTTTATAGGTCTCAAATTATAAAAAAGTGTTTATATATTCACTTAAATTATTTAAAAAAAAACTTGGGAATAATGATTTTCTCATACAATTCATGTGCAGTTAATAAGATCCATTTTGGAAGCTTATTTTTGTAAATAAAAGAAATATATTTAATAAAAATTTTCAATAATTCAATGATATTTTTATTTATATTAAATGATCTGAAATTCCAGGTTAATAATTCATTATAATATTCGTTGTTTAATGAAATAAATTAAACATACAATAATGAATTTCTTTAGTGTTCTTGTTTCACTACCTTCTTTCATGTATTTACACTTATTTTTTCTCTTGTCTTACTATTATAACAACAGCTAAAAAGGGAAAGTTAAAGGGTGAGTAATGTTTTTGACTTACCTTGCAAAGAGCCTGACATAAGTTATTGGCAGCTGCATTATTATTATTTCCTGTCCACGTTTTATTTTTTTATTCGTGTGTGTGCGATTGCCCGAGCATGTGTTCAAAAGTGTGCATCCAATTGTTTCCTCACAAATTATTGACGCACGCATAAAATTGTCAAGAATAAATTGTTGATTCTTTTTTTTTGAAACAAAACTTTGAATTTATTTATATAATTAACAAATTTATGATGCTTATGCTATGTCGCATGCGGAAAGTTTTATTATTGTTATTGATTTGAATTTGTCTATATAATAGCTATTGAGGTTTGCTTTTGTTTGTTTGTTTTTTCTACTAAATGAAATTTTTTCAATGTTTTGATAATTTAAAGATAGTTGTACTTATTCCATGCATTGCTGATACAAGGATTTGTTCGCTTTTTATGCCCTAAGTATTCAATTTGTTTATAGATGTTTTTGTAAGCATTTTTTTTGTATTTGTTTAATCTTGCTGCTTCTAACTTCTATTTAATCTCTTATTTAAATTTTTAAGACTTAAACATCGATATAATTTAAATTGTATCAAAAATGGACGAAATGATTTTATGCTTCTCTTAGGTACTTGTTTCAATAATTAAGTTAAGCAAATCTTTTCCTTGGAATTAACACCTAATAAAATTTAATATCAACCTAAGAGTTCAGCTCAATTACTGTAAAAAGATTCGTAGAAATTTTAAAAAATGTTCCTTATTTAAATCTCTGGCGAAAACTATCTATTTTTGGCTATCAAATGCAACAAACAAGGTATTCAAAAAGTTGCTCCAATTATTTGTTGCAAAATTAATGAATTCATTAATATATTTGGTACAAAATATGTAGAACAGAAACTCATTTGAAGCATTTATAGTCAGAATATACCGAAAGACTTGGCTTTAAATTAAGAAATCCTTTTTTAATTATGTAGTTAATTTATTAGACACTACATTGTTTAATGTTTCACATAATTACAAACATTTAAAAATATATAAAAATTAGAGGAAAGTAAAATGTTTAATTTTTCATGATTTTATAAGTAATCTTTCCTTTTTTCTGATTACCTACTTTGTAAGATAAAATAATAACAAATTCAACATAATTGATAATCATGTATCTATAGCAAAACAAAATGCTTTCGAAAATTTCTTTCATATTTTTGTGGCTAATAGATGCCGCTTTTGTTTTCAGGTTTGGCTCGGGCTTCCTATTTCAAAGCCAAAATAAAGAACAAAGGAGCGTGTGTAGCCTTTTGGCGAGTAGAAAAGAGAGTAAGGTGAGGGGGAAAAACTAACCTACTTCGTTTTATTTTCTGCTGATGTATCATTTTTTGAATATCTTCTGAACGGATAAAAAATTACACTATTATAACTTCCCAATGATAGAAAAATTAGCATCAGTTAATACTGTGTTTTAAATTTCTTTTATATCTATTGCTAATATATTAATACTTCTGAAAAAAATTAATCAGTATTTATTTAAAATATGCGATATGATTATTCGATACAGTATACGAATTTGCTTCTAAATTTTTATCATTAGTTTTTCCGATTGTATTTGTTTTTGAAATCTTTAACTTTCAAGATTTCACCCATTTTTCATCCAGAGATTTTCTTTCCTTCGCGAGGTCGATACATCCTTTAAATATTTATCTATAATTTTATCTCTGCCACTTCTAGTATATTCTGCCTCTTTTTTGGGATGAAAATCACGTTTTCAAATTGAAAACCAACAATTCTACTCGTGATTAATGTGGATATTAATTTTTCAAAACAGATGAACTTTCAGATTGGTATAACGTACTGAAAGAAAAGGAGAATTTTCACTATCTCTAAATAAGAAATTTTATGTAATCAGCTTTTAATCAGTGTTGTGATCTCCCTCATTATTTTTCGTTACCATTACCGAGACTGAATAAAATATTCTCTACTCAAGTTAAAATTACAAATCTTAAAATTAAACACGACAATTTTTGAGGTATCATAGCTTTCATTGCAATCACGAAATGAATTAAGAGCTTGCATCCTTCTTGAGATAATCGTTGCGTTTTATGCTATCTTTTAATGCACAAATTACTATTGGTTTAATTTAACAAAGCATATTGCACTCGACTAATCTCAATTTAAAATTTGAATTGAAAATTTTATTTCAATTCAAAATAAATAAATATTCTTTATGACTAAATTGCTTCTATTTTATTGAAAATCTATCATGTGATCTATATAATACAATGGCTTTTATGTATTTGTTTCCGGGATTGCGTTAAATATGAAGTAGCTAATGTTCTAATTACAATCGTCTAAAATATATTTTGCATTTTAATTGTTGATCTCTGATTTGGAACAATTTTATATGTGTTTTAATCAAATATGTGTTTTTATACTCTTAATCGATTTTATATGTTTAATCAGTTTTATATGTTTTTTTAATTAAAATACTTATGGATAATGACCTATAACATAAATCCAGACTGATTAAAATTAAATTGACACTAGTGTAGTAGTTTCTTTTAATTCGTGTAAAACTTTTAAATTGTTGCATTGAATGATTGCTAAATTATATGTGTGTGTTTTTAAAAAGTAAACGAGCAAATGTGTTATTATATCTCAGGGATAGAATTAAAGAAAATAAACTATTTTTTTCCTTTGCAGGTTTTATATTCGTCATACTGTAAAAACCCAAGCCTTTTACTGGTTTGTGATAGTCTTAGTGTTTTTAAATACTGTATGCGTAGCAGCTAATCACTATGGCCAGCCTGATTGGCTGTCAGATTTTTTATGTAAGTATTGCTCACTTTATACTACTTTCGATAACTATCTTCCTCTTCTTTATTATTATTTTATAATACGTCTACGTTTCTTATAAAAGGAAAGGATTTTTCTCTTTAATCTAAAAACTACAATTAAACTGTCATCTGTGTATAAAATTTCTTTTTCAGAAATTTGGTTTTTAATAGAATGCATTTCTTTATATCGAATAAAATTTCTATTTATGAAACGAAAATGTTAGCTAAAAAAATCTGGCTTTATCTTTTGCTGTCAATAGCCACTTTAGAATTTTTTTTTCGGGAGATGTAAAGTAAAATTAATAAGAAAATTAAAAATTATATTCGAGATTTTCAATAGGATAAAAATTCTCAGAAGACAATAAAATGTTATGAAAAAACAATTAAGGAGATTAGTCGATTTTTGCAAGAACTGTTGAATAGCTTGCAATATGTATTTCTGTGTGTTATAACTTCAAAAACTCGTGTTTTTTTAAGAAGTTTCTAGTTTAATGGATGGAAATAATAATGTATTTATTTTCAATAATTTCTTTTTGCTTTTTTGTTATTATTTTATTATTTGTATTCACTATAAAGAAAAAGATTTTATATTTTCATTAGTTAAGATCTATTTTCGTTATTTCGAACTTTTCATTTTTTTAGTCATGTTACTTGATTACTAGGAGATAACGTTGATAGAAAATATAGTTTATGAAACGAGTATCCTATAGAAACAACAACAGTTTTGAATAATTTTTAAATAATTTAAAGAAGTTCCTCGTTGTTATTCCAATTATTTTTTATTTATATATTTTATATTAATTTTATAATTGAAAGCATGATTCCATGAGTTAAATCGTAATATTTTTACAATAAAAATTTACTTTAGAGAGCTTTTAATATTTATTGCTTTCAGAAAAATCAGATAAAAAATTTCAATTTTAAAGCAAGAAATTGATATAGAAATGTACTGAGTATCAAAAATTAAAACGTGTTAAGTCTCATTCTCAGTAGAAATAAATTTAGTAAAACAAATTTCAAATATATATTTATTTTTGAACTAAAAAGTATTTATTCTAATTATACTTCCAGGAATTTGAAAATTTCAAAACTCTTAATTTATCATATGATTCTATTCTTTAAAAAATGAAAAAAAATCCTGCAAAATAAGAATATATATTAAATAACAAAATTATTCAGAATTTATTTTACAACATGGGAGTCTCAATTTTTTCAGAAAACTGATAAAGGCTATTAAGATTTATTTTCAAGTTTTTATATTAAATATGAACTGAAATAGACATATTCGTACAATATTTTGAAAGAAATGTATTAACTTGTTATTACTTAAAGTTCTAAAATATTGTGTTTTTGTGAGTTTTAATACTACATTGCTTAATGTTGAGTGTTTTCTTACAATAACTCTTTTAATTCTTGAATTCCTTAAATTCTTGAATATTAGCATTCAAATTTTAAGAAACTGTGCTTTTATCTTTTTCAGACTATGCAGAATTTGTATTTTTGGGACTTTTCATCTGTGAAATGTTATTTAAAGTTTATGCCCTCGGGCCTCGCCTATACTTCGAATCTGCCTTCAACAGATTTGATTGCGTTGTAAGTAGACAGCTTTTTCGTCAATATTTTTTTGTAATATCAATGCAGTTCAACATTTGTTACTGCTTTTGAATTTCTATATCTATTTCTGAAAAATGCATGTACGAATAAATCGGACGCATTTTTTTATAACTTACTATATGTTATTAAAAGATTTCTTGATTTTAAATTGTAGTTAACATGTTATTAAATACATTTAAAAAATGTTTGAGATAGCATTATATCGAAAAAGTACAGTATATACACTTCGTATATACTGTAAGATTTGATGCAGTATATACGAATATGATAATAAAAAAATATAATATTTGCGCTTCATCACTATTATTTTTAAACAATCTGTTAAGTATATACTTCTTAAATCCATATAACTATAGGTATTATATAATATGAAAATGCTTATAGGTCCATATATTATATCAAAATTGCTTCATGGGTGGTTGAAAATTGTGAACAGAGATTAAATATGTCATCTTAATAAATTATTTATTGTTGGAAGAAATTAAGAACAGCTCTTTTTGTAGTCAGTCAGTGAAAAAACTGGTCTTATGTTTTAATGAAAACTGAGTATAGTGTATCGGAAACTGCTAAAAAATTATCCATTGACATTTTATTCATTGCTGTAGACTTTATATTAGTTGGAAAAAGAATATTGGCAACAAAAATATCATATATGATATAAAATATTTTTTAATGATTTCATACTTCATAGTTATAGTTAGTGAAGTCTCTAATATTTATTACTGTTCCCATTTTTAACAAATTATAATAACTATTTAATATTTAAGAAAAAATGTAAAAGATATTCTAATCTCCTGTAGAATCACTGTAATACCATAATGTTTTATGCTTTATTCACCTATATGTATTTTAATTTTAAAATTCAATCAATTATTATGAAACATGATGTCTTCTATGTAAAAAGATTTTTAACGAAGTCTCAACGTTCGTATTAGTATAGATCCAGTTACAAAAACAATGAAAATTATTAGTGAAAAATATGCTTAAAAAGTAATTAAAATTAGAAAAAATATTGCGGAAACAGCATTGCTATCAAACTCTTTTTTTCAGATGTTAAAGTGGTTTAAAAATATATGTTTTTATTTTTGAATATACTCCGAACTTTTTAAGGAAAAATTAAAATTCCTATAAATTCCTACTTAAAATTGTAAAAAACCTTTCCTAAGTAAATATCTATTATCTTAGAGGTAACTGCATAGTAAGAAACATAGCTCTAAGTCTAAAAGACTACTCTATAGTATTTTTGAATGTGTTTTTTCTGTCATTCTTGCTGTAGGATGTAATTTATAAGTTATATTCCAACCTATTAACATAACTTTAAATTTATAAGAGAATCCAGTGTTTTTTAATCTGTTTTAGATAATTAAAATCGGCATAAATTATTTTAATCTTGCATTTCTTCATATAGTATACCATCTTTTTAAAGTTTACAGGTTAAAATTCTAAAACAATCAAATATTTTTTTTTCTGTCCCAGTTATTCAAAACTGACATTCATTACTTTAATCTTGCATTTCGAAGCGACAGTTTCTCTTCTTCTAAACTGTATTCTGCTTACAGGTTATATGTGGAAGTATATTTGAAGTCATTTGGTCCAGTTATCGGGAAGGGTCATTCGGTCTTTCAGTGCTCAGAGCGTTAAGACTTCTCAGGATCTTTAAAGTCACCAAGTGAGTTCCCTTCTGGAAAAGAAAATTCAGTTCCTATCATTTAATTACTATGTGTTTTCTGCTATTTGTTATTGATTATCGGTAATGTATCTGACTCATCATTAACTTTTGTTGTTTAATCATTTATCGAAATTGTAATGTATGGATAGTAGCAGCCATATAACTGCTGAATGAAGTCTGTAGTCATAAGTCGTATGTATGAGAGCATTACATTTTTGTTAATCACAAACGACTGTTTCAACCCTACCAGAGGCATACGGAAATCCGCCCTTTTTAATATAAAATGCTCAATAATGTATTTCTGGTATTCTCGCGATAATGTACGACTATCAAACAATGTTGTGGAAATATAAAAAAGAAAAAATAAATAAAATGAGGAAGTCAAAATATAAAAAATAAGGATTGCATATGCATCTTACTTACACAAACTAATGAAAACTCAAGCAAAAGTTTCAAATAATATTTATATTATTTTCACTAGTTTTAATTTCATCCAAGAAAATGGGATTTAAAAAAAATGTCCACTGAACGGTGGTTCAGTCATTTTCTTATTTTAAACACAGTATTGCCTGAAATTAAAAATGCTCGTTCACAAGCCACTGAGCTTTGTTTTGCAGTTTTCATGGGTTCAAATAACAACTCTAAGTTTTTGTTTGTTTGTTTTATTCGCTGCCTCAAATAATAAAAATTCAGCTTTCAGTGTCTTTGAATTAGGGAAGTTTTTCTGCCATCAATATTATGAATTGATTTTCCCTTGGATTCTTTTTAAAAAAGCATTAATCTGATGAGCATATTCTAGACAATATTGTTGCAGATAACGTCAATTTATAATAAAAAAAATTTGCAAAAATTAATTTTTACATAATCATATTAATCTATTAAACCTATTTTCTTAATTTAAAAACCCTTCAAATGCGACAAATTTACTTTAAAAACATTTTTTTTAACAGTGTTTGAAAAAAAAACAGATTTCATCTTGTTCTTTTCCATGTGCTGAAATTATTCACCTCTCTAATGCACGCTTCTCTCGAATGTTTGCAGGTACTGGGCTTCTTTACGCAATCTCGTTATCTCCCTTCTGAGCAGCATGCGTTCCATTCTCAGTCTGTTGTTCCTTCTCTTCCTTTTCATCTTGATCTTTGCACTTTTAGGAATGCAACTGTTCGGAGGAGCGTAAGTACAGAACTCCGCTTCATTCTCTACTTTTTTCACACTTTACAATCTTAGATTCTCGTCCTACAGCATTTATAATACATGTACTGTTCGACAACTGCTTGTGAAATCCTCCACGCTTTTGTGCATGCGTTAGGATGGGTTTAATAGAGTTAGAATGAGTTAATTAGTCAAAATAGAGGTGAATAGAAAAATGAAAGAAGGAGATGTTGGCATTTAACAATAGAAACTCGTGATATTATGAGACGTTAGAATAATAGAATATTAGTAATACAGAAGTAAAAAGGTGCTAATGCTCAGTAAGCAGTTTTCGTTTAATGTAAGGGGTATAAACATTAAATAATGATGAGTAAGTAAAAAGTTTCTGTTCTTAAAATTTAATAATTACATTTTTACAAAATAATAATGACCTTTTTTATATTAAACGGCTTTTTTTATATTTTATTGAATTATTTGACAATATTTTAAGATTAACAACAATGGATATTTTAAAGTTTATTGCATTTAAAGGCTTTTATTTTCGCTCAAAGAATTGCTGTAAATATGAAGCCTTTTAAAAATGCTGTAAATATTATGTTTAAAATACTCGATATGTTATATATTTTGATATTAAAAACCTTAATAAAGATTTTTCTATTTAATAATATTATTGTTTTTAAATATATAGCATGACATAATTACTAAAATTTTCTTCATACTTCTCCTGAAAGCTTTTTTACCATTTGAACTAGCCACAACAATATGAAATTTTCATTTAAAATAAAATGCAGTCACAAAAGGACATAACACACACATACACGCGAAAAAATTTTTAACTGCATTTATATAATGGAGGAAATCCAAGGTCAAAGGTGAATATCGAAAATGCGCTCATCGTTCCGCGTGTGACCCCTTAATGAGATGGAATCGTCGAAATGGGGTCGTTTCACTGAATAAATATCAATCCTTGCTAAATGAATTCTTTTACTGATCTTTGCTTGTTCAGAAACTTTTTTTTTAATTTAACAAATAAAAATTTGTTTTCCACAGTTATTACCCGTTTCTTCCATTTCAAATCTCTTTACTATTTCGTCTCACTTATGCACAGATAACAATGTCAGAATGACAATCAATTCCTCTACCTCAAAATTATTAAATCTAATGAGAAAAGATAATCACGTCATTTATCATTAAACTGTTTTAAGCCGCCATATCCGTGTAGAAAATCAAACTAAAGGCTTCAAACTCAATTCTTTAATCATATTGCAAGTAAAAATGGTTATTGGAATTTTGATGTAAAAGTTAAGATATTTTTATAAAGTGTTTTATAATATCAGATAATTGCTATGACATCGAATGCAACTAAATTAATATACTTTGGAGCTGATGTGTTTTTAAAACATCACAGAAATGCGGAGGTATCTTTGTTTCTTGAAAATTGAAGGATAATGTTCATTAAAAAAAGCTAAAAAATCTCAAAATCCAGATTTCTGTTAAGAAACCGCCACTGTTTGTGACACAAATTCATAGAAAAAAATCAATTCATGAAATACTCTGAAAATATTCATAAAAATAGCTCAAAATGTTACAACCTGTAATATTGAAGGGAATTTTAACAGTTTTGAAAACATTTGAAAATTATTTTCTCCTTCCATTTATTTTAATTTAAAGATATTTTCTTAACAAATATCGAATGTATGCTAATTCACATCTTATGCTAAAAATTAGCATACATTCGATGTATCTTATGCTAATTCAATATTTTTAATATGCCTAAAGTTTGTAATTAAAGACCACTTCTTTTTTCAGATTTAATTTTGAAAATGGGACTCCTCCCGAGAATTTTAATTCTTTTCCTATTGCCTTGCTCACTGTGTTTCAAGTAAGATATCGCTTCATATATATATATTATTCTACTAATTTATCAATTTTCTTAAATTAATTTTCTACTAATTATAAGAAGGAATACACATTTAATAATAAATTTGTTAGGAAATTTCTTTCTTTCTTTTTTTCATTTCTACTATTTCAAATCTTTTTCCGTCATGCATTTATTTTTGCCTTAGCATTAAGGCTTCCTTTAAATTTATTAATATAAAATATTGTTGTTCAGAAATAACAAAGATTACGAGCTATTTATTGAAAATTGTCTATTTTGATTTCTTAATGTTAAATAATATCATTCCCTACTAAATGCATATGTAGTTTTAAGACTACCTGGTGTTAAATCCCCCTAACAAACAAGTTGTGTACGTGGCATTGGAAAAACATGACATCTGTCTTACGCCTTGTCCTCATATTCCGTGATACGTAGATGAAGCTTAATTATTTCAGTTTTGAATTTTTAAAAAATGGAATAAAAATAATTGATAGAAATTAGTGGTAAGGGTCACCAAGAGAACATCCCCATTTAATTTCATCTCATTTTCACCACGGGCATAGGAACCAGGAAGTCGTGCAAATGCCGTCATCAGATTTGAAAAGAAAGGAAAATTCATATCTTAAAATGCCGAAAAGGTTAATAAAAGCGTCATATTCCCATCGTGAAAACACAAAGGTCCATTGTTACGCCTGGAGAACTTTAGTGGTTCTACCATCCAAACGAAAGTACTATAAATGTTCGGACATCAAAGACAGGGAAAAGCAACAGCAGTACACCCCTTCGACTGACCATACATAGAGGACCATCAGTTAAAAGCATCAAAAAATCAACTTTGAGGAGGAACGAAGAGTACTTTGAAGGCAACTTTCGACGACCACAAGCGCCAAGTATGGCCTAAGACATAAGTTCTAAATAGTGTTAATGCTATACCTAATTAAATTCTAATCGATATGTTTAAGAATTTATAATATATTGTAACACGATCTTTTATTGCAATATATTCAAAACTTTAATTGAAATCGATTTATACGAACATAAACTGACACTACCGACATAAAAATATTTTTCATTCTTTATGATATTATTTACTTTATTATTTATTATTGATCATTTATTAATTTGCTTTTGTTTTTCAGATATTAACTGGAGAAGATTGGAATGAAGTTATGTACAGTGGTATTGAGTCTCAAGGTGGAATTCACGGCGGAATGATATATAGTTTATATTTTATAATTCTAGTGTTGTTTGGTAATTGTATCCTTTCTTTGGTCTGCTTATAATCTCACAGATTTCTATTGAATAGTTTTTTTTCTTAGGGGGATTTCTTTTTTAATTCAGTCTGTGGATTCGATTTTATTTCAATTATTATAATGTTAATCAATCTATTATATACTATTCTTGGAAAATATACTAAGAACACATATCATTCCTTTCAAAATCAGCTGAATATGCTATATGATATTAATGTATGAAAAATGATTTAACATAATAATAGTTTTTAATATATAAATATTTTTCCAGTATTTTTTTTTCATGAAAATTAATTAAAATTGAGTTCAGGGAAACTGCTGCTTTTAACAAAGAATGAATTTTCGGACTACTTGAAGTAAGAAAATCGTACATGTTAATTATAAAAGAGTAGGCCCTATATTAAAATGGGATCTATATACACAATTTACAGAAAATAGAACACCATTCTGCAAATTTATTAAGAGGGCTTTCTAAAGTTTCATTTGTGAGGCGAACGATTTTGCTAATTGCTTGTCAAATCATTCCGACTATCGTAAAGAAAGGTGCATTGTGAATCATATCTTTGATTGATCTCTTTGTAATTGGTTTGCAAGACCTCGTGATCTACAAACATCAACATGATTTTAAAAAGTACTTTAAAAAATAAAATGGTTCTTATCTTATAAGCGTATACATAAAACATCAAGTGTTTTTCCACTACTACTGAATAATAAAAACGCAGGTATATACTGTCCTTGAAACCATAACAGTAGACATGCTGTACGAGATTAAAATCCATGAAAGTTCTTATATAGGGCATATAATGTAAATTTCGAATTATCTTTTCATCTTATTAATTTTCAAAGCCAAGTTTTTATTTTATTTTATAAACTTAATAATGGAGTAAGCAGTTTTTAAATAAATATTGTGGAATTCCTTTATGACGAAACAGTTAAATTGGGATCTCCCTCAATTTTAATATTATGAACGCATAAGGATTTTGAAAACATTGATTCAAATTAGAGAAATAATCGTACGGAAATAAAATTTAAATCATTGTCAAACTATTTTTTTAATTTTAAAATGGTATAAAAGTGCTGTTTGTCAACCAAAGTTCCTAAAAATGTTGTTGTTGCGGCGATCCGGTCATTTAGTTTTATGTTTTATCCGTGTGTCATCGGGCGGGTCCGAGAGTCAGTGATATGACTTCCCGTAACGCCCTCGAAGTTTTCCTTGACTGTCGTTCTAGATACTCTGTTAAATGTATTTTTGGCCATTGCTGTAGATAATTTAGCAAATGCTCAGGAGCTCACTCTTGCACAAGAAGAAGCGGACGCCGAGAAAGAGGTAAAGTTCCCCTTTTCGATTCATCGTGAGCAACTAAATGTCATTAGAGAGACTTCTACTAATCGAGGGCGTCCTGGTGTTACTAAGTAAAATGTAGAAAATGGGCAAGTTAAGCAAGGTGAAAAACTATTTGCCACAGATAATGGTGGTCCATCCTTATTTCTTCTGTTAATTTTCTTGATTTCCTTTCAAGAATATTTACTTTCTATTATATGCAATATACATAAAGTATTCTAATCATTAAGAAGTTCAAACTCGAGGTTTTGAATCGGCTTTTCTGAGTTTGAAAATTATAATTTGGGCTTTATGTTTGCCCGTCAGTCTCTCTGCCTGTTTGTGACAAAGATAAATAAAAAATGCTTTGAACTAAAGAGATGAAACTTGGCATGCGATCTTTCCGCCAAATTTGTAGATTTCTATCAAATTTTGAGCAAATTTCATCCAGAGGGAATCTGTATGCTCGGCCCTCAAAATGTGAGCTAACACGATAGCTATAAAACAAAGGAATCTAGATGGATAAGACTGGGTGCATAGATCTGATCGTATCAAAATACAATATTTTATATAAAATTGAAAAAATTTCAGACTGTAACTTACCTACATTTTTGATATCATAGTTTTTGACAATAGAAAGAACTGAGAGATGATTATAAATTAATAACGCTATTTCGTAGCCACTCTAGTAATATTAACCATAACTGACTGCTATGAATTCAGAAGTGACCTTTTAAAATTTTGGAGATTTTTGAATGAGGAGAGAATTTTCTCTCCTTGTTCCAGTTCCCATTCTGTCTGTACTGCTCACCTTCTCAATTGTCTCACAGAAGCTGCTGTGGGATGAATAGGATCTTATCTATGGGGATCTGGCGCTCCGGGCTATTTTGGACCTGGTGTAGGCTTTCGTACACCAGGGAAATAGGTAATAACATCAAAACTGACTGTAATAGCCTCATAGTCAATGCCCTCTGGAGCCGCGTGCCGTTGCGACTCGGTTCAGGACCGGTGATGGCATTTCCTGCGTGCTTTAATCCATGCTCTTATGTATATATTTTAAAATTATTCCAAAACCTTCTGTGTAAATTGGGACGTGTGTGACGTACACCCGTAATTAAATGGCTATTACACTAATTCAGATCTTTTCTTAACCCCTTAACGACCCCACAATTCGAATTATCTATATTTTAAAGCCTTTCTAAAATTTTGTTGTTGGATAATATTTTGGCATGCTTGTAAGAAGCTTTTTATCTATGTTTTGAGGCAGATATTTGTTGTCTGGTATATATTTGAGTTTGTGGCATATATTTGTTTGATATATTTGTTACTTTATTTCATCGGTGAAAAATTGAGTGAAATTTCCTAATTTCTCATTTTGCAGAGAGCCCTTCAAGAAGAGAAGGAAAAAGAAATGCAAAATCTTCAGCCCCCAGAAGTAAATATATGTCCCCCTTCCCCTCAAGTGAATTTAGGCGACGCAACTAACGGGTAAGAAATTAATAACGAGTAATTTTTCTTATTTTAGAGATCCTACTTTTTGAGTGCATCAACTCTCGTGTAAACATTTCAGACAGCATTTAAATGAGTTATTTTTTCAGGGCCAAAGACAAAGCACTATTAGGAGATAAGCAAGAAGATAAGAAGGATTCCACGGATCTGTCTGACGATGGCAAGTATTATATCCCATTGAAAGTGTTTGATTGCTCTTAAAATCTTTACATTATTGTGAATCCTCCATGTGAATAAAGATGGAATATTGTAATCAGCGTTTCACTTAATGCCTCATACTTTGTTATTGATACTCATAACTATATATAGTTATGAGTATCAATAACAAAGTATGGCTATGAATACAGGCTTCCAAGGCCGGGATAGCCTGGTTGGTAAGATTTTGGATTTGAATCCTTTAGGCTGAGAGTTCGAATTGGCTAGCCGAAGACTCTCCATATGTGATGATGGTTGGCGCACTTTAAATCTGTCGTGGTCACAAAGTCCTCCATATAGAGAGTAATACCACTGGGGGTACTGGATTAGAAATGATCATAATTTAGATCTGGAACCGAGAATGATCAGAGGATAAAATAATTAAGTACACCCTATAAAAGTGGTTTTTGACGTGTTTGTCTAGTTAAGTCGTACTCTTGACCCTAGTTGTCGCTACTGAAAAACAAGAGACGCTCATTCAGCTTAAATCGTTGACAGTTCTATTAAATCGCTGACCAGTTTGTAAAGTGCCATAAGTAACAACAACCTGCTTCCAATTTATTAAATTATACACTGTTAGTATTTTTATTCATTTGTAATTAAATTTAAGTTTTGTAAGTGTGTTGGTTTCTGATGGTAATAATTAAATAAGTCCCATTTAGCATTTTTTATAGTTTTTAATTGTCAATTACATAGTTAAAATTGGTTTGATAAAGATTATGTCATTTAGAATTCAATTTGTGAAATAATTTTTGAATCCATAATATTTACTATCAGAAATCATAATCTATATTTAATACTAAAATTTCGAAAATAAAAAATAAAGAGTAATTAATATAGTAAAAATTAGGGAGAAATAATATTTTTATCGTAAATCTTAAAATTCATGAAAGAAAGAAAATTAAAATACGGCGGTGAAACTCGGGAGATAAAAAATTAAAATATCTTAAACGTAATTAAAATTGTGGTTTATTTTGATTATATTTGTCAATATCTGTTGATATTGGTTTGCCATTTATATTTTGGATTTAAAAAATAAGATAATTTATAAAATTACATAGAAATGAGATTAATTAATAATTGCGATAATATAGGAGTAACACTCTTTTTATTTTTAGAAATCATTGTCAATCGGAATTAATAATTTGAATGATTTTATAACTAAATTTACTTACTGGATATGTGCCGCAATTGAAATGTTTAACTGTGAAAATTATTTCCTTTCAGATGAAGATAGGGGTCAAGACAAGGACGCCATGGACGACGATATCACAGGCCCCAGACCAATGCTTCCATATTCATCTATGTTTATTTTTTCTCCAACTAATCCGTAAGTATTCTACTGTTCGATTCGTAACAACTAACTCCTCTTATTAGCTCACTCTCCCTATATATATATATAATATCTTGTTCAAATTTTCAATCGTTAATAAAACGCTTTTTATTCAATCACTCAAGTTTAAATAAATTTTTAAGTGGATGGTATTTGATGTTAATACAGTTTTTTCAAACATTAATTCATTAATTTTTCATTAATTAACTAAAAACCAACTTTTTCTTCAAAAATTTTCATTTCTCCACCGTTAAATAAGTAACGAATTCATTTTGCTTTTTCCCCAGGCTAAAGTTAGGCTTAACGTGTTTTCAGCCTATTATTTCAAACGATTTTATTTACTTAATATTTGATGCATTTAAAATTAGACTGTTAATGAATCGATTTTTTTATTCATTTTGAAGAACTTTCGAATTAAAATAATACAGAATAGCGCATTTGCGTTGCCTCAATTGGTGTTGAAAATTCAACGCCAATACAATGTGTTCTGATTATGTTCTCCGTCTTATTTTCAACGGATAGGAACTTGACTTTGTTTTAGCTAGTTATAATCAATTATTTATATTAATTGTAATTATTAATCAATTATTTATTTTAATAGTAATTATCAATCAATTATTTATATTAATTGTAATTATCATTCAATTATTTATATTAGTTCAATCAAATATTTATATTAACTGTAATTATTTAATAAAAACTAACTAAAATGAATTTTTTCTGTGTTGACCTAAGTAGGATTTGACTTTAAAAAATCTTTATGATACTTGTTTACATTCGATAGTTACTGCAGTAGTCTCCATTCGTCTTCACCTATTCTTAATGAATGGTAATATCTTATAGGTGGGTTTGCTTGTGGCCTAGTAATGTGATCACATGACTCCACGGGTGAACTAGAATTTACCCCAAAGTAAACTAGATTAGCAATTTTAGACCCCTAATGAATACCACAAAATGATTAACTTTAAAGTAGATATCCATAAAAGTCGTGTCATCTAGAAGGTGTGGATATGTCTTTCGAAAAAGTTGATGGTTGAAATTGATATTCCTTTTTCCTTCTGTTTTTTTCGCAGCATCCGATGTGCAGCTCATTACGTTGTGAATATGCGGTATTTCGACCTCTTCATCATGATCATCATTTCACTGAGTAGCATTTCATTGGCGGCGGAGGATCCGGTGTTCGAAGACTCGTATAGTAACAAAATCCTCAATTATTTTGATTATGCTTTCACGGGTGTCTTCACCGTCGAGATGGTTCTAAAGGTGAGATGAGTAATAATATTTGTGCCTTGCTTTGCATTTTCTACAGTAGACCATTATCTTATTAGAAACTTGCTGAATTTGAAAATATATTTGCAGATTAAATAAGCATTGTTGAATTTTTAATATCAATAATTTTACTATAAATTAGAAGTTATTATTTTTTATGATTTGTATAACATAACTTGCAATTAATATTGTATTCAACTTTAAATTCATTGTAATATTTTTTATATATGATGTTTTTTGGTGATTCCATTCGGCATATATAGAAAAAAAACCTTAATTTTTCTACATGGGAACATGCTTGTTGTAGTTTAATTTCCCCAAGAGAAATATATATAGGTTCTTTAAACTGAATTCACATACTTTCAGTAACTGACCTAGTGATTAATTTCACTTGTAAAAGTAGCAATATCATCCCAATTAATTTTGGCTCATTTAGAAATATTGAAAATTATGGTAATTCATAAAATTTAGACTTCACCTTATGATAGTCGGAATGCACTCGAACTTTCATCTAAGTATTTCTTACCTCATTAATTTCAATCTTTGTACTAAAGTATATTTAAATAATAGAGCTACTTTCGGTCAGGAGTTAATTTGTAATCGGTATGGAATCTTTTTTTAATTATTGAATAATTTTTTTACAAAGAGTTTAGTAAGAAAGTAAAGTTGCGATATATCATTTTTCGCTGCCTTTAAGAAATTGTTGTTTATGAATCGTGTTAACCACTACACGAATGCATTGAGACCACACTCTTCATTTCAGGTTGTGGATCAAGGTATAATCTTCCATCCAGGTTCTTATTGTCGAGATCCATGGAATATTTTGGATGCTATAGTTGTGATATGTGCTTTAGTGGCCTTTGCCTTTGCGTAAGTTTGGTTCAAGACTTCTGTTAATGAAAATAAATTAAGCTTAATGACTTACTCTCCTTTTAATTCCTACTAATAATTCACACTCTCCCTTTATATATCTTGTTCAAATTTTCAATCGTTAATAAAATACTTTGTATTCGTTCACTCGAGTTCAACCACATTTTTTAAACCTGCAGTGGATGAAACTCGATGTTTATACAGTTTTTTCAAATATTAGTTAATTCATTAAATTTAATTTCTTTTCAATATTTTAAACAGAGTTTAATCAGTTTGTAATGAAGATTTAAGTCGACAAACAGTATCTCGATTGGTGAAATGCGAAAATGACGATATTTTTAGCTTGAAGGTGAGGAGTGAGATTCCAATTCTTGCGAAAATCAATACTTTTTTGATAAATTATTTTTCTAATTGTAATTATTTAATAAAAAGTAACTGACTAATTGTTGACCTAAGTAAGAATTGACTTAAAAACTATTTTTTATACATTACTTATTATCTTTATGAAAAAGAGAGAAACTTTTCATTGTTTTCAGTAGAAGATGTCAAAATGTATTAACAAATTTTTGAGATAAATTACTTCTTTATTGAAATAAAAGTAACTCAAATTCTAAGTTTAACTGAATGATTGAATTTTTTTAATTTTTAAATAGAAATTTTTGATGTTGATAAATATTGAAATTTATCTTTTAATGGAATATAATTAAATTTTTTAATATAACAATTTATTTCTGCCCATAAACTCCATCGATCATAATAAAACTCAGTAATACCAAATTATTTGAGAGCAAATCGAATTCAATTTATACAATTTTATAACTTTCTAATTTACTGACTTAGTTTAGTTATTTGAAAGACGTATATTATTAACTTTTTTAATACAAAAGTTAATTTATTAAATGCTTTTTATATTGTTTTAGTCATCAATTGTATCATAGATTTTGATTTTCTTACATATAAATATTAAAATAATACCTTCAAAGGGGGAAATTTATTCTAACAGCTATGTAACTTATAAACTCTGAAAATGTTATTTCCATGCCATCAAAAAATAATTTTAAAAAAGTAAGCAAATACAATTATGAAAAAAGTTTTTTAAGCAAAAAATCTATTTTTATAAAGAGTACTTTTAAAATATTATTATTATTATATTAACACGATAATATTAAACACATTTTAGTAGATGTTGTGAAATTACATTGTTAAATGAAGTTCAGGATGTCCATTGTTTACTCAAATTGCGTTGTTAACTTCTTATTTAGTGG